>VMDO01003155.1:96747-121377 GCA_007922755.1 Pedetes capensis
CCTGTTTAAAAAAAAAAAAAAAAAAAAAAAAAAAAAAAAAAAGGAAAAAGAAAATAGTTAAAGGTAAATGTAGTAGTAGTTAACAGTTGGAGCAAACAACAGATATAGCAAAAAGCCTGGAAAGAAAGGCTAGTGAAGTAGATGCTTTGAGCATAAGGGCTTTAAAAAGCTCCCACATATTCTGGGAGACTTGGGAAGCCACAGAAATGACAGTACCAGGAGGACGCTCAGAAAAAACCTGAGAAAATTCTAAGTACTCACCTTTGCCTGATTTTTGGGCTCTGTGCATGTGGAAGTGAAGGTTAAAGCAGAGTTGAACACTCCCTAAGTACTGAATTTGTGCCTCAGTACAAAATAGGGCCCATTTGTGAAGACTGGGAGAGTTCTGGGTGCTTTTTGGTTTCAAGTATTTAAGAAAATCTCTCAAACCACTGACCAACCACTGTGCTAATGGAACAGAGACCTCAGTGGCCACAGACACATAAGGAATACAAAACTTACATAATTATTTCAGAAAGTCATTTAATAAGACATAAGAAGCAACAACCCAGGAGAGGGGAGACTCTAATTTCTACAGTTGTCACATTATAATGTTCAAAATGTCATTTTCAACCAAAATTATGAGGTATGCAAGACACAAAGTATGGTCTATACACAGAAACTGTTCCGCAGGAAGTCCACGCATTGGACTTAATTAGACAAAAGACATTAAATCAAGTATCTTAATTATGCCTACAGCTGTACGACCATGGCATCTACCATGTCAGATCTCAGAAGCTAAGCAGGGCCATGTCTGGTTGGTACTGGATGGGAGAACCCCTGGGAATACAAGGTGCTGTAGGGCTTGGGAGAACCCAGCAGCCCACTCCCAAAACAGTCATCAAAACCCTATGAATAGCAGGGAAGTACTGACAGTAGTGCTGAGCATGGCACAGTGCTGGGTAGTGTTCTATTGTACACACAGTTGCTATGAGTCAGACCCAACTCAGTGGCAGCTAACAACAGTAACAATTTTAAATATGCTCAAAAAGCTAAGGAAGCCTGACATGGTGCATGCCAGTAATCCCCACACTTGAGAAGCTGAAGGAGAATTGTGAGTTCAAGACTAGCCAGGGCTACATAGTGAAACCTTATATAAAAAAGAGGTGGGAAGGTGCTAAAGGAAGCTACGTACAACAAAGTATGTCTCACCAAAATAGAGAATATCCATACAGAGACAAATTATAAAAAGAAAGCAAACAAAAACTCTGGAGTTGGAAAGTAGAATAATTGATGAAAATGAAAAATTACTACAAGAGCTCAACAGTACATGTGAACAGGTGAGAAACAAGAATCAGCAAAATGAGCCAGAAGCGGTGGCTCATGCCTGTAATCCCAGAAACTTGGGAGGTGGAGGCAGGATGACTGCAAGTTGAAGGTCAGAGGCAGCCTGGTATCCTAGGGAGATCCTATCTTAAGATAAAAAATTTACAAAGAAAGTGGGGTTGGGGGATGCAGCTCAGCTCAGTGGTAGAACAATTGCAAAGTTTGCACAAGGCCCTGGGTTCAACTCCCCAGTACTGCAAAGAACACTAGGATAAGAAAATACTAAAAAATGTACAGTAGACTATACATAGCTGGTCAGGTGCAGTGGTGGTGGTTAGGTGCGTTGAGCTGGTTTCCAACTCAGCGACCCTATGTACAGCAGGTGAAACACTATTGTCAGTGATTCTCTGCTATTCATTAGGTTTTCAATGGCAGACTGATTTTTGGGAGTGGGTTGCCGGGTCCTTCTCCCAAGCCTACAGCACCTGTTGTTCCCAGGCGGTCTCCCATCAAGCTACTAACCTGGCCTGACCTACTTAGCTTCTGAGATCTGGTGGGATCAGACACTACAGTGCTACAGTTGTAGGTGGGTGCAGTGGCACACACCTGTAATTCCAGCACTCAGGAGGCTGAAGCAGAATTCTGAGTTCCATGCCAGCCTAGGTAACACAATGAGACCTCCTCTCAAAGAACCACAAACATTGCTGGGTGCAGTGGCACACGCTTGTAATCCCAGCGACTCGGGAGGCAGAGGCAGGAGGATCCCAAGTTAAGAGACCAGAGGTAATTTAGTGTAATTTAGCAAAACTTTGTCTCATAAAGTGAAAAAATGGGCTGGGGGTGCAGCTCAGTGGTACAGCACTTGCAAAGCATGCAAGCATGAGGCCCTGGGTTCAACCTCCAGTACCACCAAAAAAAAAAAAAAAAAAAAAGACAGTTGGGGCATATTACAGTCCTATTCAAAGTCTGCCAGAAAAACACAGTTTCAAGACTAAGAATCAAGAGAGCTCAAATCTGTGTATGTTAATCCCTCTTGGCTGGGAGAAAGTGTTTCTCCAGAATGAAAAATTAAAACTTAAAGAGGAAATGCTAGAAACACAAAAGCAGCACCTAATTTGCTTGAAGGGCTGGGATTTAGCTCAGTTAGTAGAGCTCTGCGCTGCAGTCTCTGAGGTCCTGAGTTCAATTCCCAGCACCGCAAAAATGGGAGAAGGACCTGGCAATCCACTCCCAAGGCAATCCTGAAACAGTCAGCAATTGAAAACCCTATGAGGGTCGCTATGAGTTGGATACCGACTCGACGGCACCTAACATCAACAACAACAACAACAATTTGCTTGAATGATGTTTGAGGGCACAAAGTTTATTAAGTGCTGTAAGAGAGTTGCGCCTCATAGAGACTGTGTACAACAGAACGAAACACTACCTAACGCTGCCAGGTCCAACATTACTATCGGTGCTTCTCTGCTATTCACAGGGTTGTCAATGGCTGATTTTGGCAGTGGGCTACCAGGTCCTTCTTCCATCCAATACTAACCAGCCCCAACCCTGCTTAGCTTCTGACATCTGACAAGATTGGATGCCAGAGTGGTACAGCTGTAGATAAACACTACCCAACACTGTGCTATGTCCAGCACTATTGTCAGTGCTTCCCTGCTACTCACAGGGTTTTCAATGGCTGATTGTTTCAGGAGTGGGCTGCTGGGTCCTTCTCCCAAGCTTACAGCACCTGGTATTCCCAGGTGGTCTCCCATCTAAGTACTAACCAGGCCTGAACATGCTTAGCTTCAGAGATCTGACACCAGGGTGGTATGGCAACTTGTGGACACAACAGAGGTGCCTAATTTGCTTGAATGATGTTTGAGGGCATGAAGTAGATAATGACAAATACAATAAGAAATAAACGCTGGGCATGGTACCCCATGCCTATAATCGTAGCACTTCAGAGACTGAGGCAGAAGGATCGCAAACTTGAGGCCGGCCTGGGCAACATCTATCTCAAAAAATCAAACCAAGCCAGGAGTAGTAGCATGTGCCTGTAATCCCCACAACTTGGGAGGTAGAGGCAAGAAGATTACAGGTTTGAGGGTAGAGGCAGCTAGTGCAACTTAGCAAAATGTTGTCTCAAAAAAATTTAAATAAATAAAATAAAATAAAAGGTGGGGTTGTGGGTGCAACTCCATGGTAGAGGCTTGCAAAGTACGTTCAAGGCACTAGGTTCAACTCTAGAGTACCACACACAGGAAAAAAACAAACTAAAACAAAAAAAGTTAACCTGTAGGAACCATACCAATCAGTTGCTACCTTACCTTTGCCTCAAGTTTCAATGGGACACATTATAAATCAGGAATCAGTCAGTAATTTTTCCCTAAATTTTTTTGTTCGTTCTTTACTTCAAGGCCTGTATATGCTTTAAAACCCTAAAATTATCAGAAAATATACTTTATCAGCTTTAATCTCATGCAAAGGAGATGTCTGATAACATAGTAGCACTCATAAAAAGTAGTCTAATATATCTAGTAGTTTTAAAAATAAATATAGTATGACTTGCCAGATGAAAAAAATCACAAAATAGTGAACAATGTATCACTTTATAACATTTTTCAGTAATCATTTAAAAAATTTTAGACTATGGTCTTTTACATAGGATCAATTCTGTTGGAAAAGCAAGTATTTAAAGAGAAAAAACTGGTTACGATTTAGCTCAGTTGGAGTGCTTTCTTAGCACACACTGAAGCCCTGGGTTTAATTCTCAGCACCACATACACACAAAAAAAAAGGTTAAAAAAAAAAGTATCACTTTTTACGGTGGTAATGTAGCTCATGTGCTAGAGCACTTGCCTAGCATGTACGAAGCCAAGTTTGATCTCCAGTACTGCAAAAAACAAACAACAAAAACAAACAAACAAACAAACAAACAAACAAAACCCTGTCACCTCAGACTTGAAATTTTTCTGCCTCAGCCTCCCAGGCAGCTGTCATTACAGAGAAGTGCCATGGGGCCCGGCCAAAGTACATACTTTAAGAAAAGCTAGGCATGGTGGCATATGCCTGTAATGCCTGTAATTCCAACACTCAGGAGGCTGAGGCAGGAGGATAATTATGAGTTTGAAACGGGCCTGGTCTACACAGTGAGTTCTAGGCCAGCTGAGGATATACAGTGAGACCTTGTCTCAAAAAATAAACAACAGACCCAGGTGTGGTGCTTCACACTTGTAGTCCCAGCTACTTGGGAGGAGAAGGCAGGAGGATCACAAGTTCAAGGCCAGAGGCAGCCTGAGTAACATAGCAAAACCCTGTCTCAAGATGAAAAATAAAAAAGAGGCCAGAAGTACAGCTCAGTGGTAGAGCACTGTGCGAGGCCTTGGGTTCAGCTCCCTGGTACTACAAAACACAAAACAAAAAACCAAAACACAAAAGAAAATCCTATCTAGAGATTAACAGGTTAGTATCTTTTCATATTTCTTTGCTTACAGAAACATGCATAAAGGATTTCTATATTTTAACAAAATTATACTAGATATATTGCATGAAATAGCTTTACTAATCAATATGGACAGCCATACTTCAGGATTTTTTCCCCCTTTCTTGAGTGCTGGGGATTAATCCCATTTGTGTTATGTTAGGCAGGTGTTCTACCACCAACCACACCTTCAACCCTATACTTCACTTTTTTGTTTATTTACGACTAGTCTCACCCTATATCCCAGGCTGGCCCAGAATTTGTTATGTAGTCCAGGCTGGTCTCAAACTTGATATCTTTCTGCCTCTGCCTCCCAAATGCTAGGATTATAAGCGTATACCACCATGCCTGACTATATTCCACTTTTCAATGGCTGCAGCATCAGTTTATTCAACAATTCTCTCTCTGATGTACGTTTCCAGTTTATACCATTATGAACAACCCTGTGATCACCCTAGTATGCCTATTATTTTTTAGTTGCCCTTCCTTTATGATATATTCCTATAAGTGGGTACGACTATGTCAAAGGCTATGTGCATTTTGCAGGGTGGGGTACTGAGGATTGAATCCAGGCCCTTGTATATGCTAGTTAAGTGTTCGACCAATGAGCTAGGTCCCCAGCCTTTGTTATTTTTGAGACAGGGTCTCACTAAGTTGCCCAGGCTGGGCTTGAACTTTCAATCCTCCTACTTTAGTCTCCTGAGTAGCTGGGAGTACAGATGTGCACAAATGTGCCCTGCTGGTTATGTGCATTTGTAGCTTTAAGAGATAACAAGAGACAAGAAAGTAGTTTAGTAGCATAGTGTTTGCCTAGTATGTGTGACGTTCCAGCCCCGGGCTGGGGTGTGTATGGTAGTGGTAGGGAGCATGTGCAGACTATTTGTCCAAAATGTTTTAGTAATGTCCTGTTACAGTGTTAGAGTGCATCCATTTCCCTACATCTTCAATAGTCTTACTTTTACCTTTACAGTTTCTAATATATTCTGACTTGTGTAGGAAGCATCTTCCTACCTAGAGGTTATGTTTCCCGTATTTTCTCAATATTTTTAGTTTCTTTTCTTTTTTTAACATTTAAGTGTTTAACGTGAACATTTGAGTATAATGTGAACAATCTGTATTTTTCCATATGAATAACACCACCCATTATTTACAAAATCTTATTCCCCCTAGCGTTTATCATAATTAAATTCTCAATTATATTGTATCTGTTCTGATATTCTTTATTTTGTAATTGTGTATTTAAGTAATTGTAATGAGTTTGCCCAAAGCTTCAGAAAGAGTGAAATGGTATATACCTTTCATCTAGACTTATTAACTGTTAACTTTTTACCACAATTTTTTTGTTGTTGTTGCTGTTGTGGTAGTGGGGGTTGAACCCAGGGCCTCACGCTTGCATGTTTTGCAAGTGCTGGACTACTGAGCTGCACCCCAGGCCATTTTTTTTTTACTTGTTTTGAGACACGGTCTCGCTAAATTACACAGACTGCCTCTGGTCTCGAACTTGTGATCCTCCTGCCTCCACCTCTGGAGCCGCTGGGATTACAGGCCTGCGACACCGTGCCCGGCCCACAATTGTTTTCTAAATATTGTTTCTGTCTGCTTAACCATTTGTTAGGTTGTAGACATGACCTTTTATCTTCAAATATTTCAGCCCAACACCATAGTGTTGTGATTACAGTAACTTTCAGTAAATTCTAATAATCCAGTAGCACAACTCCCTTTTCAGACTTACTTTCTTTGTGGTACTGGGGATTAAACTCATGGCCTGACAAATGGTAGGCAAGCACTATACCATTGAGCTACATCTCTAGACACTGTCTGTGGGGGAAAATTATGTCTTTTGTTTTGAGACAGAATCTCACCAGGTAGTCCAGGCTGGCCTGGAACTCATTATGTAGCCTGGGCTGGCCTTAAACTCACAATCCTCTTGTCTGAGTTTCTTGAATGCTAAGATTATAGGTATGTACCAACACAACTGATAATGAACTTTTTAGATTTCTGAGATGGGGATCCTGCTATGATGCCCAAGCTGACTTCAAACTCCTAGATGCAAATGATTATCCGGCCTCAGCTTTCCAAGTAGCTGGGATTGCAGGCATGCACCATTGTACCCATTTAAAATGTAATATGTTTGGAAGGAGATTAGACATTATGGAAAAATGGAATGATAAACTGCCTTAAAAACAGAAACAAACAAACAAACACCAAAACAAAAACAAAAACCAAAAAAATAAATAAATAAATAAATAAAAACCCCACAAAGAAAATATAGAAGAAGGATCAAGCAATGTAGAAGGTAGAGGAAAACCAAGTTCTACAAGAAAAGAAGGACTGGGATTTAGCTCAGTTGGTAGAGCGCTATGCTGCAGTCTCTGAGGTCTCGAGTTCAATTCTCAGCACTGCAAAAATGGGAGAAGGGCCTGGCAATCCACTCCCAAGGCAATCCCGAAAACAGTCACCATTGAAAACCCTATGAGGGTCTCCATGAGTAGGATACCGACTCGACGGCACCTAACAACAACAACAACAAGAAAAGGAGAAAAAATGGGGTAGAGACAAATTCTGGTTTGATGAATGACATCAATCCACATCTTTAAGAATCCCAAAGCAAAATATGCTGAGCATGGTGACACATGCCTATAATCGCAGCACTAGGGAGGGTGAGAGAGGAGGCCATCCTGGGCTACATAGCAGGACTGTCTCAAAAACAAAACAAAACAAAAAAGAGGAAGATAATGAATGAGAAATGGAGACACATTATAGCCAAATTGCAGAATATCAAAGATAATTAAAAATAAAACAAGGGGTTGAGGTATGCCTCAACGTTAGAATGGTTTGCCTACCATGTGTGAGGTTGGCCATGGGTTCAATCCCAAGCACTGGAAAACAAAACAAAACCAGCAGCTGCTTTAGGAAACTAAAGACTACCAAACTGGGTGTGGTGGTGTACACCTGTAATCCTAGCACTCAGGAGGCAGAAGGATCTGTACAAGTCTGAGCCTAACCTGGGCTAACAAGGCGTTCCAGACTAGCTTGGGCCACACATCAAGACCCCGTCTCAAAAAACCAAAACAAAGACTACACTGAAAAAAATAACAACAAACCTACAATGCTAGAGCTTGTAGAAAATAGCTTAAAAATATAAATGGAAAATTTTCCATTCTTTATGAGATTTCTGAGGAAAAATGAATGTAAAATTAAACCAACTTGGTACTTTTGGTTTATTTTGTGATGCCAGGGATCAAAACCCAGGGCATTGTGCATGTTAGGCACTCTACCACTGAGCTTCACCCCCATCCCAACTTGTTACTTAAATTTAAAACAAATTGGTTTTTTTCCAGTACAGGTGATGAGGGAGCTAAACCCAGGGCCTTGCACATACTTTACGAGCACTCTGCCACTGAGCTGTACATCCAGCCCCTTTTATATTCTTTAAATTGAGACAGGGTATCACTAAGTTACATAGGCTGCCCTTGGCCTCGAACCTGTTATCCTCCTGCCTCTGCCTCTGGGTGGCTAGGATTACAAGCATGCACCACCATGTCCGGCTCACTTTTAAATTTAGTATGCCTTTAGCAATCTTTATGTTTCCTTCTTGTCACGATTGGTTTATTCAGGTTTCCTACCTCTTCGGCTATTACGCCAATTTATACTTCACTAAAATTTAATTTTCTGTAGATTACTTTTCTGTGTAAAACTGCATAGAATATAACTGTTCATATTTCTTCTGTCTCATAGCAGATTTGACTTTTAATAAAGCCTACACAACCAGGGGCTGTGGCACACATCTGTAATCTGAGTGACTATGTGAGTTCAAGGTCAGAGGCAGCCTGCATAACTTAGTGAGACTGTCTCAACATAAAAAATTTTTAAAAAGGAAGGTTGGAGGTGCAGCTCAGTGGTGAAGCACCTTGGGGTTCAATCCCCCAGTACTGCAAAATAAATAATAAGATAAAGAAAAAAAAATTTCAGGTTTGCAATTTGCAAAATTGTGAAAGAGGCTCTTCATATACATAAAAGAGGAAGAATTATATCTACATATTCACAGTTAGCAAATGCATAGAATCTATCAAATGATACAAAAGAAAATGAGAAGTAAATCACATATCTGATAAGGGGCTTGTATCTAGAATATGTAAAGAACTGTTAATAAAAAGACAACCCAAATTAAAACTGGGCAAAAGATCTGAATAGGCAATTATCTGAAAGACATAGAAATGGCCAATAAGTACATAAAAAAACATTTAACACCATTAGCCATCAGGGAAATGCAAATTAAAACCACAATGAGACAATAGTTCACACTCAATAGGATGGCTATATTAAAAAAAAGGTAACAAATATTGGTGAGAATGTGTAGAAGAGAACCTTCATTCACTGCTGGTGGAGAAGTAAAATAATACAGGTGGTTTGGAAAACATTCTGGCAGTTCCTTAAAAGGTTAAACAAGGAGTTACCATAGTGCCCAGCAATTCTACTCCAAGGTACATACTGAGGAGAAATAAGATGTACGTCTACGAAGGCCAGCCTGCAGCCATACCACTATGGTGTCCTATCCCATCAGATATTGGAAGCTAAGCAGGGTTGGGCCTACTTAGTACTTGGATGGGAGACTGCCTCGAATGCTAGGTGCTATAGGCTTGGGAGAAGGACCCAGCAGCCCACCCCCAAAAAACAATCAGCCATTGAAAACCCTATGAATAACAGAGAAACACTAACAATACTGTTCCCCCTGTTGTACTTGGGGTCGCTATGAGTCAGACACTGATGTCATGGCCCCTAACAACAACAACGAAGCCCAAGTATGGCAGCAAAGGCCTGGAATCCCAGCATTTGCTAGGGGAGGTAGGAGGATCTTGAGTTTGAGGCTATTGTGTGTTACATAGCAAGATCCTGTGTTTAAAAAAAAAAAAAAGTGTATCTACACAAAAACTTGCACATAAACGGTCATTGTTGCACTATTCTTAATTCTTACCCCCCTCTTTGTTTTTTAAAGACAGGATCTTGCTAGTAGCTCTGGCTGGCCTGGAACATGTTATGTAGGCCAGACTGGCCTCAAACTCACATTGATCCTCCTACCTCAGCCTCCCAAATGCTGGGATTATGGGCATGTGCCATCACAGCTGGCTTGACTGCTTTATTCTTAATAGCCAAAAAGTGCATACAACCCAAATGTCCATCAGATAATAAATACAACGTGGTATCTACAGGATGGACTATTACTTAAAAATAAAAACAAATGAAATATTTTTTCTACAGTGGGGACAATTTTTTCTGTACTTTAGGGTTGAACCCAGGGCCTCACACATACTTTGCAAGTGCTCTGCCATTGGGCTGCAACCCGCTAGCCCATTTATTTTTTATCTTGAGTCAGGGTCTCATTAAGTTATGCAGGCTGCCTCTGGCCTCAAACTAGTGATCCATGTGCCTCTGCCCCCCAAATTGCTGGGATTACAGGTGTTGAGGCACTGAGCCAGGATCAAATCTTGAAAACATTATGTAAAGTGAAAGAAGCCAGTCCCCCAAAGACCATATATTATATGATTCTATGTGTATGAAATTCTAGACCAGGCAAATCTATAGAGACATAGAGTAGTGATTGTCTATTGCTAACAGGGAGGGAGATTAAGGGTGACACCATCTAACAATATATATTTGCTAAATAAAATTAATCTAACTCCTGTTTCCTCAAATTCAAAATGGGCAAGCTAAAACTTCCTGTACAGGTTGTCACAGCAACAAAATATGAAATATTTTGTAAATTACCAAAAGATGTAAAAGGACAAAAGGTTATTAAGCTACATTACCTTCTTTAATCTTTCACACTATCCACTAAATGAGTATGCTAACAGTGGACATTTATAAATAATTTTCATTGAAATTAGAGCATCACTCTCTAGGATCATAAAGGGATAAACCTGAATAAGGCTTACTGCTTATTCAAGGAAAAGCCTACTATAGACTTATTCTGTCCCAAAGAGGTGGAAATTACCTACTTGAATTTGAGTTCTGAAAGAATATGCACAACCTTTAACCACTACAGTGAATCGCTATTCCCCCATCCCTGAAATAGATTAACAGGCTATAATTTTTGGAAAGTTACCTACCCTTGTGATATTTGTGAGAAATAAAAAGTTTTGTTCAAGGTCATAATAAGTAACTGAGACTGTACCAAATATCCATTCTTTCACAAACCACAAAGAGAACCACAAAACAGCAAATACTGGGAGTCCCCTTAAAATCCTTACAGAGGGCTGGGGAATGTGGCTCACTGGCAGCTACTTGGCGAGCATTCATGAGTCCCTCCCTGGGTTTGATCTCCAGCATCACAAAAAATAAATAAAAATCCTTATGGACACTCTTTTCCTATTTGCAAACACAACCTATAGCCAATGAAATTTCAAAGGCTATTTAATGAAAATGCAAGCCAACACCTGATCAAATGAAAATTTGTGAAAAACAATGCTACCAGATTAGCCAGTATATGCAGAACAGGAATTTGTCTTCTGATGAAATAAGGCTTTCAGCTACAGTAGATCTTCTCCCAAGGCAAAGTGGAAGCCAAATTCTTTCTAGGGTCTGGGTTTCTGTGAGGTATGGGGCTGCACAATCAAGGAAAGCAAGACAACAAAAGGAAGCCCATAAAGCACCTTTTAGTACTTAGTAGAAAATTACTCCTGGCTGCTGCAACAAATGTTTTTAAAACTAACTTTACCACAAATCTCCACCGCTTTTTTTTGGTGGTGGTAGTGGGGAAAGAAAAGCAAGAGGACCTGTACCAAAGAACGTGCACTGGATGGACCCTTAAATTCATCTAGCTCAAAGCTCTCCTGTAGTAAAGACTTCCAATACTCCTCTAGTAAAGATTCTCCTAAATGGAGCATGTGCTACAGTATAAAAATAAGGAGAAAGGACGGCGAAGAAATGGTAGAAAGAGGATTAGAATGATATAGGCCGTTCGACGGTTATGAAGTGCCCCCCAGGACACCACCAGCCCGCCAGTCTCTCCGCCCCTTTCTCTACCCCCACCCCAGCTTTAGCAAGAGCGCGCACGCGCAGCAAATAGAACCAGCGCGTGGCGACGCGCAGGCGTAAAATGGGTAGAAACAATGAGCTTTGTTGCCGAGGCGGGAGTGGTGGGGGGGGGCCAGGGATAGGGTGCCGAGTAGGGGGAAAAAAGCCTGAGGGTCGGGGAACGCCAGAAAGTGCTATCCCGGCAACCCTCGCGCGCCATCAAGGACCCAGAGGACTGCGAGATCCAAATCATAAATAATGACAATAAGGAAAAAAGCGACGGCCATTTCTCAGAGGAAAAAATGAAGTCAGCCCAAGCTTATCCCTCAGATTCGACGAAAATAGGCAAGGAATAAAGGAGGTCATACAGGGCTCAGTGACTAACAACCTGGGGGTCCCGTTAGGCCCCTCAGCCATCGCCGAGGTGCTGTCCCTGGACCGCCGGGACAGCCGCACCCTTCTCGTTGCTCCGCCCGAGGGGACCCCTCACCCAGTGCACGGCAGCGGGGACGGCAGCCAACGAATCCTGTCGGCCTCCGCGGATCTCCACAGGCAGCGCCGCTCCCCCGCTCGACGTGCGTTCGCCCGCCGCCTCTCTTCTCCAGTCCAAACAAACACCCCAGCCCGGAAGTGACTTCACTTCCGCCACCAACGGCCCCGCCCTCTCGTTCTGTCAGAGCTGCCCGTCTGGACCACTAGAGTGCGCAAGAGAACGCGTGGCTCTAAAGATTTTGCTCCCCGCATACACTCACGTGTGCTTACGAACCGCCTTTCCAGGGCACCCCAGCTGCCGACCGCCTATTGTACTTGCGTGTTCTGAGAGGCGAGTGTGGGGGTCACTCATCTTTCCAGAATAATGGGTACAGTGAATGAGGGAGCTGGGAACTAAGATACACAGACGTGGACTGTTACAGACCTCAAACACATACACCAAAGAGGAACATCTAGATAACGCCACTAATCCACCCATACACGCTAAAAGTAACATATGGTGTCACGCTAAGTGAAATTCACCGATGTCACATCGAGATCTTGGCAATAACCTAAAAATGAAATACAGAGGCTCACTAACTGATCTATATCCGCTTGTACTCATATGCAGGCACACACACTTTGAATCTGGACCATCATACACAGACTCAAAACACAAATAAGTCCTTCCCATTGCAGCCTGTGGGGCGTTTGAAACTAAGACAGGAAACGCTCCTGTCCAGACAGGCTCAGAATGCTTAAGAATTTCCAAGTCCATAACTCTTGGTGCACTGGCTTTTATTCTTAGCCACGTTTTCTTGCTACCATTGGGAAGCTCCAAGGTATATTTCTGGTGACAACAAAAAGAGGAGCGTGTGTGTAAAACCTCTGGATGTTCGGATATGTATACTAGTATGAAAAAATTTGAAAAAGTACAAACTCGTTTTATTTTTCTTCCAGGAAGGAAAATGAAGAACTAGTAAATGAATGCAAGGAATTACCTTTTTACTCTTTTATAAAATTTGAGACTTTGATACAGGGTCCTGCTGTGTAATCCAAACTGGCCTAGAATTTGTGTGGATCCTCCTGCCTCAGCCTCCTGAGTGCTGGGATTACAGACGTGTTTCACCATGTCCAACAGTAAAATTCCAAACTCTTAAAGACCACATGCTTGTTGATATCCATTAACACACAAAAAAATTCCTTCCATGGGGAAGCTTAAATCCAGAAACAAGGTTACCCCTCTTTAACACCATTTCATTCAATTAAACAGTGCTTTGGGACAGGTACCATTATGCAGTTCTGTATTCCCATCAACTGGGGAGATTGAAGCAGGAGGATCATGAGTTTGAGGCCAGAGGCAGCCAGAGCAATCTACCAATACCCTGTCATAAAACTTAAAAATGAGTGGCACATGCCTGTAATCCTAGCTACTCCAAAGGTGGGAGTATATGGGATCTGCCTGGGCAATCTAGGGAGACCCTATCTCAAAAATCTTAAAAAAGGGGGTTCAGGGGTGCAGCACAGTGGTAGGGCACTTGTCTAGTATGTGTGAAGCCTTGGTTCAATTGCCTAGTGCTGAAAAAACCCAAACCATCCAACCAAAAAATAATTTAAAAAGTGCTTTGGGCCAGTCCAAAGTCTGAAAGAAATCAACACAGGTATTCTGCTGTAACCCCTATTTCAACCACTTTGTCCACATTTACAAATCTGTATCCTAAACTAGGAGAGGTTTAGCTTTGTTGCTGCTGAGCATACAACTCTGGAAGGAAAGAGATGATGCTGCTTTCCAGTCTGTGGTATGCAATTTATCTGAAGAGTGCTTGTGAGGAATCTGGAACATAAGCAATTGGTTCAAGACTGGAAGAGATATGAACAGAACAAAAAATCAAAGTTAAGTGTTCAAATAATCTGTAATTGTCCAACTTGTTTTTCTTCTTCTGTTTTTTGAGATGGGGTCTAGCTATTTAGCCCAGGTTGGTTTGGAACCATGTAAACCAGACTGGCCTCGAACTTGTGTCCAACTTCCTGCCTTAGTCTCTTGAGTGCTATAATTATAGTTGTGTGTCATGCCTGGCTGACCCAGACACTTTAAAAGTTAATCATGAATGCTGGTCACCAACGCAGGTATTTGTGATTCCAACTACTGAGGAGCCTGAGGCAGGATCTCAAGTTTGAAGCCAGAGTAGGCCTGCCCAATTTAATGAGGCTGTCTCGAAATAAATTTTAAAAAGGAGCTGAGAGTGCAGCTCAGTGGCAGAGCATTTGCCTAGCATTCTTGAGGACCTGGATTCAACCCCCAAGTACTTCCAGAGAAAAACAAGCCAATAATGAGATAACTGAACTTACTACTTAGTACCACAAATGACTTGATTGATTACAATAGTAATGCTAGAAAAGTATTTGCTAAATCCTAGTTAACATTCATGTGAGCCACTCAAAGGCCTATGACTGATTTTCCCATCTATATTAGTCAGCTGTCATCACTGTAGCAGACCAATCAACACAGAACAAATTTATGGGGGAAGAGGTTTACTAGCTCACAGTTAAAAGAATCAGTCCATAATGGCAGCAGGGCCAGTATTAGATGACCACACAGCACAGTAGAGCAGGAACAGAAAGACCAGGGCTGTGGGTCCAGGGTAAAAATCTCCAACAACAACAAAACAACAACAAAACAAACAAACAAAAAACAAAAAAACCCCACCACCTTGAGGGAGCTACTTCCACCAAAGGTCAACCTCCTAAAGTCCCACAACCTCTCAGAACAGTCCCACCAGCTGGGGAGTCAAATGACATGACCTTCAGGGGTTATGGTCAGGTCCAAACCATGACACCACTGAAAATTTAAGATTTCAATTTCCAAATCACAATGACAGTTCACCATTGTAGCTGAGAAAGCTTGATGGGTCCAGTTTTCCCTTGGCATCCTCTGGACACAAGGGTCCTCTGCTTACTTGCAAAATGGACTTCAAGATAAGTGATGCTAGAGCTGAGTGTGGTGGCACATGCCTGTAACCCCAACTTTCAAGAGGCTAAGGCATGAGGATTGCTGCAAGTTCCAGGCCAGATGGAGTTACGTAAGGAAACCCTGTCTCAAACAAAAACAAAACAAACAAAAAAGATAAGTGATGCTGGCTGCCACTTCAGTGGCAGAGCACATCCTAGTACGTACAAGGCCTTGAGTTCCACCTTAGCACTGAAAAGGTGATCTGTAGCTTGGATAGCAATGGTGATAATTTATGAATGGAAACACACAAAAGACCAAGTTTGCTAGTGAGAGAGACTGCAGAGATCCACTTTGGAAATTTATCCATTTGGTTCATACAGGAACAGCATATTTTAAGACTGAAAATGAAGTCAGAATTTAGAAGAGGATGGTAATATAGGTCCCAAATGACTGTGACTAGGCTTCTACTGTGCACTGTAACCGTCCTACAGACCTTTTTCATTCTATTATGTAAAAAAGTATATACCTTCTGAACCAAACACTCCACATATAGGAAGCTACCCAAAGATACTGGATATATGTAAAGACATGTATATTCATAGCCATAGCTATAAACCAAAAAACTGAAAAGCCTACCAACAGGCAATTAAGGTGTTGATAGAATCAAACTCTATATAGTTATTATATAGTTATTACAAAGATGTAAATCCATAGATGTAGAATGGTATATAATAGGTTTTTTTTTTTTTTTTTTTTTTTAAGCAGGCTATGGCAAGGTGTAACTGTTCACTCCTATAATCTCAGTGTTCAAGAGGCTGAAGCAGTAGGACTGAGTTCCAGGCCAGCCTGGGCTACACATACAATGGTTTCCAAAATGGGGTTTTGTTGAGATAGGGTCTCGCTGTATAGCCCAGGCTGGCCTTGAGTGCTCCACTCTCCTGCATTAGCCTTCTGCTTGGCAAGTGCTCTACCACTGCTACATCCCCAGCCCTCACAAAATGTTAATAGCACTATTCACTGGTGGTCATATGTATGTTGCTGTTCGGTGCCATCGAGTCGTATCTGACTCATAATGACCCTTATAGGGTTTTCAATGGCTGATTGTTTTGGGATTGCCTTGGGAGTGGATTGCCACATCCTTCATTACACACACACACACACACACACACACGTGCCTGCAGCTATAGCCCTGTGGCATCCAATCCCGTCAGATCTTGGAAGCTAAGCAGGATCGGGCCTGGTTAGTACCTGGATGGGAGACTGCCTGGGAACACCAGAAGCTGTAGGCTGGGAGAAGGACCTGGCAACCCCCTCCCAAAAACCAATCTGCCATTGAAAATCCTATGAATAGCAGAGAAGCACTGACAATAGTGTTTTCCCTGTTGTACAGAGGGTCGCTGAGTCGGATACCGACTCGACAGCACCTAACAACAACTATATATATGTATATATATATACCTTGGGGTGGGGTTGAGAACAGGGTCTTACCATGGACTTCCCCAGAAAATAAAACTGGAGTTTCTTACAGTAATGGCTTTATCTTGTGCTTATCATAGGCTGGAGTTTAGCTTAGTTGGTAGAGTGCTACTCCACACTTTCAGGACCTAGGTCCAATCTCCCACACCACAAAACCAGGAGGATGTGGCAATCCACGCCACTCCTGCAGCAATCCTTAAAACAAGCCAATGAAAATCCTATAAGGGTCACAATGAGTCACACTCAACAGCATCTAACATTTTTATCATATGGAAGCTGGCAGAGAATGTGCTCTAGCATTAATGAGTGTTGAGTACCCTCTACTCTGAGGGTAGCCTGCAGCTGTAGCCCTGTGGCATCTGATCTCACCAGATCTTGGAAGCTAAGCAGGGCTGGGCCTGGTTAGTACTTGGATGGGAGACCGCCTAGGAACACCAGGTGCTGTAGGCTTGCGAGATGGACCTGGTAACCCACTCCGGAAAATCAATCCACCATTGAAAACCCTATGCACAGCAGAGAAGCACTGACAATAGTGTTTCACCTGTTGTACACAGGGTCACTATGAGTTGGATACCGACTCAACAGCACCTAGCAACAACTGTGAGGGTAAGCAAAAGGCCCTTCTCCAGACAGCTGAGGACAATTTTTATTTTGAGGTACTTAAGAGGTTGAATCCAGGGCCTCCTGAATACTTTGCAAGTGCTCTGCTACCAAACTGCACTCAGGCCCCCTTCCCCTTTTTCTATGAGACAGGGCCTCAATAAATTATGAATTTGCATTCTTCCTCCCCTCTGCCTCCTGAGTCACTGGGATTACAGACATGTGCCACCTCACCTGGTGAGGACAGTTATTTTTAATATAAATGTTTTTATCTTTAGAAAGGTCTTTCTTGCTATGCAGGCCAGGCTGCCCAATCCCAGCTACTCAAGAAGCTAAAACATAAGGATAAAAAGCTCAAGGCCAGAAACAGCCTATGCAATTTAATGACACCTGTCTCAAATAAAAAATGGGGGTGGCAGCTCAGTGGTAACTTTGCCTAGCAATGTTCCACCTCAACCCTAGTACTGGGGGCGGGGGAAAAAAGGCTAGGCCTGGGAAAACAGCATCTAGGTGTCTGAAATATGTTGTCTCACATGTCTTGAAAGTTTTACATTGGATGGGTCCCCAAACGGCAACCACTTTCTTAATTTCCTTTAGTTTCAGCTTTGAGTAGGAAAACTAATTAAAGCAATAGTAACCATCCCAGAGGTCATCTGGTTTTGTCAAGCAAACACTTCTTCAGCTACAGGTAAAGCAATTTTAGTTGTGCTTTCTATCCTTCATATCACTACTGTTAGGTGCTGTCAAGTTGGATCCAACTCACAGCAACCCTATGTACACAACAGAACAAAACACTCTCTGACACTGTGCCATACCTGGTACTGTATCAGTGCTTCTCTGCTATTTACAGGGTTTTCAATGGTAGATTGTTTTAGGATTGCTTGGATGTAGATTGTCATGTCCTTATATCACTATCACTTTGGAATTTAACAGATTACCCAGACCTACCTCTCAAACCTAACAAACTAAAACTCACAGAGGGGTCCAGCCATGTCCCCAACTCCATGTAATTTTGATGCACATTAGTTTTTAATTACTGGTTCTAAAGAGTTCACACTACCATTTTTGTTAGATCCAACAACTGAGGCATTACCCCAGCAATGAGTAAATGAAATAGAATCGCAAAACAAACTAAAGGTATTTCTAAAACCTTCCTCATATTTACAAAATGTAAGACAAATGGTCCAAATAAGGACCAATACATAGAAAGAAGGATGAACTTAAACAGCAGGTATAAGTGAAAACATTCATATTAAATTGTTTGCCTTAATCTGGAAAATACATGTTACAGATTTATCACTAGCAGCCTATTCATGAGAATTCCCAATTCCTAAATGCTATCAAGTGAAGATAAACTAGTCAAAGCATTCTTTTCAACTTGCTAAAACCCAACAAAGCCACTGGGACCTACCAAAAAACCCTATCGACAGGTAACAATTAAGGATTCCGTTGTACATACAATACTTTCTGTAGCTATTGTTAGTTATAAAGCTGGAATTAAACAGAAGTGGGCAATTAGTACAAACAAAAATTAAACTGAACTGGCAAGGATTTTTTGTGCATGTTACATTAAAATAGTCATTTGCCCTTTACTGGGAAGATCATAAAATCTTACTCAACCATTTGAAATATCCTTTTTTAAAAATACATTCGAGCCTGCAAGCTTAAAAGAAAATAAGTTTTTTTTAATCACTTTTTTAAAAATTAAAAATTTGTTCTTTTGGCAACAGATAATCCGATACAAGAATCTCTTATTTTGGAAGGCTGGTAAACTAATTTCTTGGTACTCTATGTTACTTTCAGTTTTACTCTTAAAGGCATGGATATGTCTAAACATGAGCTTTTACAATTTCTTCACTCTTAACATTTGAAACACACAAGGTTTACAGGAATAGTACCAATTTTAGTTATGTAACAGGAACAAGAATCCACCAGCACCAAAGAATTTAAAATTTAGAACTTTAGTAGCAGTTTTTAGAACACTCACTATAGATTCAAAAAGGAATAATTGGTTAAAGCATGCACAAAAGTGTAATGGTGAATAAAAACCACAACTGACAAATATATTGGTTAACATTTCAAACATGTATAACCAATGAACATGGCCTATGGTTTTTTTTTCTTTTTTTATTGGTATTCACTTCAGTAACTTGAATCCACAGATATAAGCAGTATATAACCAGAGAGTTACAAGTAAACACAGATTATACATGCAAATTTCTGTTCACAAAGGTCACATGTGCAGGTACATGAATTAGAAGCGTGCGTCTAGAATTATGGCCAAACTTTTTAAAATGCAGAAATGTAAAATTACGTCTTGAAGATACGAAGAGATGGTTTATACACTTCAAAAATCATATTTTGCTTATACCAGAGATGTATGATAGCTATAGGATTCAAGTGAAAAGCAGTAAGATCTCAAGAAATTAATACTGGTCAAAGAGAATGGGATTTTTTTTTAAACATTTCACTGAAAGTACATTGACTACTAGAATACGAAACCTAGCAGGAACTCAGGGAAAAAAATTACAAAATCTAAAGCCAATTACTTAATATTTCTTATTATCTAAACAGCATGACATTAAAAGAAAACCGCACCTGCATTTGAACAGTCAATCTCACATGAAGGAAGTTCACTAAAAATGAAATGCAACCAAAACTGCTTCAAACTCCAAATGAAAAGTCTGCAAGGCTCAGATTAAAATGTGGAATGTTTCAGATGAAAGTAATAAAAATACAATTGGTTTTGTTCTTTATTGAATGGAATCAAAAGTTGACATTTCTTTGAAGCTTGGTACTATGAAATTTCATTTTTCTGAATGGTTCTATGTTATCTTTTTCTTAGTGGTGCAAATTGTCTTACATAGCTTATAGTCAGTCTCTACAAAGTACTTTTGTCTGTTGCCATTCTGATGAAACAAAAACTATTTTTCATTAACTTAACCGTATGTGTATTTTTTGCTATAACAATTAACACATGAACAGACATCTATTATTGTTCCACTAAAACAAAAGAATACAATAGTTTTCTTCTAACTATTAGTATTGTATTTAAAAAAGGTTAACATTAAAAACAAAGAACCATTGTTTTCTTTGAAATCCTTAAGCTTCTCCCACATCTTAAGCTTCCTTCTTCTGTCTACGTTCTTCTGCCAATTTGTTCAGGAATTTCTGAGGAGAAAAAAATTATAGAGACCAAGTAACTTAAGAGAAATGTAACAAATTAATTCCAAAATCAAATATCCTATATAAGTTTAGGGTCTGGATCGTGATTTAAACTTTACTGGTACTTTAAGAACGGGTACTCAGTGTACTAAAGTAAATTGGCTCAGAAGACACCATAATAGGGCATGGAAAAAAATGGTAAGTATGAAAAATGGATATTCCAATGTGCAATTAACCCAAGGTCACATAAAACGGGTGCTCCTGCAAGAACATGTAGATTGTCTTTGCTGTAACTGCTCCTGCACCATAAACTATAACAGCTTCAAACAATACTTAAATGATCATGGCTGTGTTCAAAAAAGCATTTAGAAAATAAGGCAGTTGAGCCACAAGTATAACTTGCAGACTGCTACCATCCGTGACTAATTTCCTATCTAGAATTTGTAGATATAAGATCTATTAAGACACTAAAGGGCATCCAAAAAGACAAATTAAACAACAACAACAACAACAAACAAAAAAACAAAAAAACCCACAAAAAACAAAACCAAACAAACAAACCAACCCCCCCCCCAAAAAAAAAAAAAAAAAAAATCTAAAATATCCAAAGCATCCTTACTTCTGGTTGAAATATATCAACTCTGGTTACTGCCATTAGAGAGTCAATAGCCATTATACCCTTAAAAAGAAAAATGAAAAACTAAAGCCCAAAATACTCAGTTAAGTAAAATTGCCAGCTGAGCACAGGGGTTCATGCATGAAATCTGAGTGACTCAGGAGGCAGAGGCAGGAGGATGGCAAGTTCAAGGCCAGAGGCAGCCTGTGTGACTCATCTGACCATGACTCAAGATAAAAAATAAAAAATGGGCTGGGGATGCAGCATTATGGTAGAGCATTTGCAAAGTATGAGGGCTTTGGTTCAACCCTCAAGTACAACAAAACTCCACATTTATTAGCACGATATTGTACTGCCTGATAATTTTTTAATGAAATTGACACTTCGTTTAAATAAAATATCTAATATAATACTATTAATGAAATAACTAATAATAATCTAATAATAAAGAATAATAAAAATCTAATAATAAAGTATAATATTATTTATGAATAATGAGGCACCCAAATATCACTTTCACATTATTTCCAGGCTCTTCTAGGTGGTACACATAGTTGTTAATGCCAAATAGCTTAAAATAAAAACAGATAAAATATTCATACTAGGGGCTGGAGGTACAGCTCAGAATAGAATGCATACTTAGCACGAGTGAGGTCATGAACTCACTACTCACTTCTCCCGTCAACTAAATTGCTATTTCTGCTGAAAATAGGACCATTCTTTTTTTAATATTCAAAAAGGCAAGAGACATAGAGTGAAAAAGTTACATTTGAAAAAATAAAAGCAATGGAGCTGGGAATGGAAATTTTTTCCAAAATTCAAGCCTACTTTTATCTACCTAGTCAACAGAGAGAATGCCTGATGACTAAATCCTATACAGGTTAAGTATCCCTTATCTGAAATGTTTGGGATCAGAAGTGTTTTGGAACATTTGTAAAACATAATGACATATCCTGCAATGGATGAGACCCAAGTCTAAACATGAAATTCATTTATATTTCAAATACATGTAACACAACCTGAAGATGATTATTTTTTTTTCAGTGCCTCAAGGTAAACTCAGAGCTTTGCACATGCTAGTTAAGAGCTCTGCTGCTGACCTATATCTCCAGCCCCTGAAGGTAATTTTATACAGTATTTTGTGTACCAGCATCTTGTCTGTAACTTGTCACATGAGGCTAGATGTGCAGTTTTCTACTTGTGGCATTATATTGGCACTCAAGTTAAAGATTCTGGCGCATTTTCAATTTCCAGGTTAGGAATATTCAACATGTGTAACTTTATACTATAAAGTAGTATAAAAAACCAAATTGTCCACAATTACTTGTTCTTTTACTATCTCTTTCAAGTTTTCTCCCATCACCAAATAGAGTACTAACTAAAAAATCAAATAGGATTTGGATATTCTTCCTATTATGCTTTTATCTAAAGATAATGTATCCTGTTGCTCATAAAAATAACTGAAGGGTATCATTACTAACTGTCAACATAAAAACAAATAGGAGCTTGGTGTGGTAGTGCATGTCTATAATTCTAGTACTCAGAAGGCTGAGGCAAGAATATCTCAAGTTCAAGGACTGCATGGGCTACAAGGCAAGACCTTGCCTGGGGTAGAGGTGGGGGAGAGAACAAAAAAACAAATAGGGATATGGCACTTTACAAAGATGAAAAAGACTAATACTTAGTAATTTCTAACCATGTGTTTAGAAATTACTAAATTATCCTCAATTAGAGTAAACTATGAAAAGAGGCTCAATTGATTTTTTTAGAATCTATTAAAATGTATAAAGCCATCAATTAAGAAAGAAAAATGTCTTCAGGATAAAGCATTGTGCTGGGTCTAGAAACATACCCACATTTTACTTAGATATCTCACTTATTTCCATAAGTTAAATGATTTGTTAGTTTTCACAAAGTACTCTCTTTTAGAATCAGCCTTACCTTTAATTTCTGATAATGAGGAAGGCTGCTGCAATGAGTATTCTTTGCAACTTCTTCATTTGTATAAAAGAGTGAACACAGCTTACAGTAAAACCCTGTTTTAGGTATCACATAGTCTATACCTAGAAACACAAACATACATTCTTACAAATTAAGTAAACTGAAGATTTTATTAGTCTCAAATTTTTTTCCTGTGGATATAATTGGATTTAGACAACATGTGTTAGAAGTTCAATATGGCCTAAGATAAAAACAAAAGCAAAACCATGACATTATTAGTTTTCTTTGTACTTAACTGCTGTTCAAGGTGGCACCTAACTGTACTCTTAAAATAAAAGACAAAAATATAACACAGAAACACAAAACAAAAAGCAATCTGTAATTTTCAGAAATCTTTATGAGAAGAAAGAACACTGTGGAATGGTAACATAAGATAATACAAAATCAGGAGATGTGTCAAAATCAGGAGACCTAAGAGGGAAAGTCCAATTTATCAATAGGGTTTACAAACTGTTCTCTATGGAAAGAATAAAAAGAAAGAAAACTAACTTAAAATACTATCAGGGATTACATAAGGGCAATTTTAAAATCTTATTTTGATAAGTTTATTGCGAGGCGCAAAGGAGGAGAAGTAAGGAGAAAGGGGAAGAACAAAGCTGTAAAGCTCACCAACAGGAACATTGGGTTGATACGGTCCAATTCTATACTCATCTGGGATTGTATAGTCCTCCTTGTTTTCATCACTTTGGCCATCAGCATTTTCACTTGTATCCTTGTTCGGATCATCGGCATTCTCGGCAGATTCAGCACCTGGCTCTGTATTTTCCTCATTTTTAATTCCATTTTCCAACGCTGCTTCATTTTCTTGATCAAGTTCCTCGATCTTGTCCACCTTAATTTCAACCAAATCATCATCATTTTTGTCACCAGATTTAAATGCCATGCCCGATTTACGAAGTTTCTGAAGTTCCGAATCTTCCTCATCACCAACCTCATCTAGAGTGACAAAACCTTCCATATTCCCTGGGAAATGACGCTGTTAAGAAAGACAAATTTACTCTGCAACAATTATCCTGCAGCATCCCTTCCATTTGTTTTACTTGAAGGAAAAGGGATAGCGTCTTTGTCTTTTTCCTTTTTTTGAGACAGGGTCTCACTAAGTAGCCCAGGCTCCAACTCATGATCCTCTTGCCTCAGCTTCCCAAGTGCTAGGATTACAGGTAGGCCTGGTGCATCTGTCTTTATTCATTTTCTCAAAATACTTTCTCTCTCTCTCTCCTAGACTCACAGATGACTTATAGACATAATTTAGTTTGTTTTAAAATAATGGGGGCTGATGTTGTAGCTCACTTGCCTAGCAAATGAGTATCCCTGAAGTCAACCCCTAGCAAATAAAACAAAAACCAACCACTCCATCCTACCTAATGGAAGGCCTGCTTCATACAAAGCACAGAAAATAATATTTAAGTAATGTTCTTTGTAAGATAATACTTATGATACAGCTCTCATTTAGAAAAAAGTATAACTCTTCTTTAGAAAAAAAAAAAAAAAAAAGGTTTGACATAGTCTAATCATTAAACAGTCAAGCTGTGGAATATGACCACCTAAGTTTAAACTCTGGCTCTGCCA
>VMDO01003155.1:121477-149808 GCA_007922755.1 Pedetes capensis
TTTGGCAGTACTGGGGGTTGAACCCAGGGCCTTGTGCTTGCATGTTCTGCAAAGTGCTGGACCATTGAGCTGTACCCTCAGCTCATTTTTTTATTTTATTTTTTTAACTTTTTGAGACAGGGTCTTGCTAAGTTACATAGACTGCCTCTGGTCTCGAACTTGCAATCCTCCTGCCTCCGCTTCCCAAGCCACTGGGATTACAGGCGTGCGCCACCATGCCCAGATCCCTTTTTTACTTTTTGAGACAGGGTCTCACTAAATTACACAGATTGCCTCTGGTTTCAAACTTGAGATCCTCCTGCTTCTGTAGAGGTATGTGCCACCATGCCCAGCAATTTTTTCCCCCCATTTTTCTTTTTTGAGAGACCTTCACTGTGTAGCCCAGGGTGGTCTAGAATCCTGTCAATCCTCTTGCCTCAGCCTCCCAACTTTATTTCACTCTACCTTTTAAAAGCCACTAAACAGGCTTCAAAGGCATTTTAATATTTTAATCCTTAAGCTAGATAGCTTAAGAGGTCTTTTGTTTTAACCATGTATAGTTTTACATATAGGTGCCAGGGGCTTAGGTCAGCTGGTAAAGTGCTTACTGAGCATGTACTGAGGCCCTGGGTTTGATCCCCAGCACTGTCAAACAAAATAAACAAAAACCACCTTAACACCTTATATAAAACTCATTTTCTAATAAAACTGCTTTAAAAGTGATTTGAGTATCTAAACCTACCTTTCTCAAATAGGAAAAATTCTAATTCAAAAACAATTTTTAAACAAGTATCAAAAGTTTTATGTGTTGGGTCAGTTAACTTAGTGCAAATTCATGCCCCATCTTCTGTTTGTTGTTTAAGTCAGAGTATTGCTATGTTGCCCAAGCTGGCCTTTATCCTTCTGCCTCCATCTCCTAATTATTGGGATTACAGGTTTGCACCACTACATCTGGCTTACCCCACTGTTTTAAAACAGGCTGTACAATAAGGTTGCCCTACCAGTACTTATACACTACCACTGTAATATAGAAGCATATACAGTTTAGGTCTTTTACTTTTATTCTAGAAAATTCTTTGTAAGTTCATCTTTTCTTTTTGCAACTATAATGAAATGTCCTACTTTCTTGCAGAGTTTAGATTTAAATGCTTATATTCTCAATCATACTTGACTTTTTTCTGATATAAATAATTCTATCTGACCCTGCTTATTAAAGTAATAATCTGAAAACTGATTTGAACTAGCCTTCTATTAAAATAAGTCAGTATAAAATTTCTGTACCTTTTTAAGTTTTTTCTTGGCTGCCACTGAAGCGCTGGCATTTGCATCTTTTTTCACAGCTTTATCTGAAGGCTCCTTTTTCCCATCAGAAGCCACATCACCTAAATTAGCAAGATCAGTCTCATCTCCCACTGAACTGCCACTTTCTAGAAGAGCTGCTGCTTCTTCTTCATCTACAAGAAGTTCATCTTCAGATTCAAGAAGCATATTAGGTTCTTGTTCTGTCTGGTCATCCTTTGTATCTTTCTCCCCATCTTCACCTGACTTCTCCTCTTGTTCTTTACCTTCAGTTGTACTTTCAGTCTTCTGAGAACCATCAGTTTTGGACTTCTTATCACTTGGAGATTCTTTGCCATCTGGAGAATAAGATCTTTTTCTGAAATCAAAAGGTATACCATGATTAATTTTCCTCTGGGTTGGAAAAATAAAAATTTAATATACTAATTCATTTTAATACAAGCAAAATGAAATTACCTGGATTTATCTTTTTTCAGTAAGTCAATGCCTCGGTTGGGAATCTAAAAAGAGTTAAATAAATATATTAAAATATTCTGCTTTGCAGATTATGTAATCATCCAATTAACAATTTCTGGCTGCCCGTTAAATAATCAACTCAACTCTTTTGGTCATTGTAACAATATTCAAAGACAAATTGCCTATAGTTAAAAGATCAACACAATCACTAAACCAACAAAATGAATAATAAAACATTTTGGTAAGAAAGCTATTCAAGTAAAATTTCAAATAGATACAAGCAATTAAGGGGCTTCACATGAAACACCAGTTAAAAAACAGCTGCTACTGGATGACCAGAAAAGGTTTTTTTATTTCAATAACAAAATATTCCATTTTTAGCATACAAAAACGTTAACTCTTAAAAATGCTATGGCTCCAGTTAGGCATGGTGGTATGCACTTAATAGTCCTAGATACTCAGGAATTTGGTTCCAGACTGGGCAACACAGCAGGACATCACATAATAAGTTTTCTAATAATGACAAATCAAGCACTACGTACCCTCAGTACCAGTTTTTTATATTTCTCAGATAGGTCAACCTTAACACATCTTCCCTGAAACCAAAGTGCTTTTTTCAGGCAATGGTCAACCATTGCCATTGCATCCTCTCTGGTCTCCATCTCAATAAAAGCCTACAAAATAAAAACCAGAACAAAACAAAAACACACAAAAGACATTATTTTTCACAGAATTACAAAGAACTTTAATTCTCTCCACTTGTTATGAAAATTTAATTTTCAGCACAGCAATTCAAGTTAACAACTAAAAGTTGCAAACAAACAAAAGACCTGTCAGTCCCCAAGAACTGTTGTAGCACCAAATATAACCACCTGTTTGCAAAAACATGCAAACTTAGGTTTTAATTAGAATACTGTAAAAGCCCGGTGTGATGGCACACATCTATATAATCTCAACTCTGGGGTGGATGAGGAAGGAGGATTTCAAGTTTGAGGCCAGCCTGGGCTATATAACAAGACTTTGTCTCCAAGGCCCAATAAAAAATAAAATAAAAATGAGAAAGAAATACCATAAGAAAAACAGAAGTCTGGAAGGATTTAAACTCAGAATGCTGAGCTAAAAAGTTATTTAATTTGGGGGGGGGGAGAGATTCTCCTTACTGATTTTTTTTGTTTTTGTTGCTGGAGATTAAATCTAGGGCCTTCTATTGCTGAGCCAAATTCCCTCCTGTCTGAAATCTTTAAATGAAAAATAGAAGTATGAGCCCCACGCATACCTGTAATTCCAGCAACTCAGGAGGCTAAGGCAGAAGAACTGCAAGTTTGAGGCCAAGGGCAGCCTATGCCACAAAGCAAAACTATGTCTCAAAATAAAAAATTAAAAAAAAAAAGGAGGGGGCTGGGGGTACAGGTCAGTGGCAGATCACCCTAATTCAAAGCCCTAATTCAACCCCTCAGTAGTGTAGTAGGGGGAACTAAAACAACTATGAGATACGAAAAGTCTGTAATACCCAGTGTTTACAAAATAATACCAAACAATGCTGATATAAATGAGTATATTCTTGCTAAAATTCAATTTAGCAGTATCAAAACAAGAAAGCAAGTATCAGGATCCAGAATTCCAATTCTGAAACTTTATCCTTCTACTATATATACAAAAACATGCAAAAACTCAAAAGCCACTAAGTCCCTAGCAGTATCCATTAATCCATGAAATTAAATTTGATAGTTAACTCAATGGAATGATTCAGAATGCCAGTTAAAGAAAAAAAAATTAAAAAGGCTGTCTACGTATGCATAGGACATATGCAACTCAGAATTCATACATTCTAAACAGATGTTCTATCAATGAGCTACACTCCTAGCCAACTGGATTATCTTAAAGCACTTTGAGAAATTCTCTTTATAAAAAGCTTCATGTGTTTATTACCTGACTTTTCATCCTCATCAATATATAATTCTTTATTTTCCCATAAGGCTCAGCAAGCTTGAGGACAGCACTGTCAGAATAGCCAGAATGGGGTAAATTGCTGAGATGTATCACACGCCCAAGCTCTTGCTTCTGATCAAACTTCTGATCTGGCTTTCCTTCTGGTTTCTTTATATAAACAGGGGAGGGGTGGGGCAGAAAGCAAGTCAAATGTTGGTAGATATGCTGTAATTACTAGTAGTTACTAACAGGTTTTAACCAGCAATTCTAAACACACAAAGTTAACAAATAGAAACAAATAACCTGGAGGGAAAAATCAACAAAAGGATACTACCTTTATTCTTTTATACTTCTGGGATAAATGAACTCTCACTGGTTTGCCAAATACTAATGCTGGTGTAGTTGTGTAATAATCCACTGCAGCCTGAGCATCTTCTGTTGTTGCCATTTCAATAAATGCCTAGAATTGTACAAAAAGAAATTTCTAAAAAAAATTACTCCTAATCTTCCTAGGTAATAAGCATTTTCAATACTTGAAAGACAAAAAACCAGTACTGCCAATTTGTCATTTTATTAAAAGGTTACTTCAGATTATATTCATTCTACTAAACTATTTATTATTTACTATGTCTATTAGACTGAAATTTTTTTTCCTGGCATCATCTTGGTAAAGGTATGAAATGGCTTTCCAAAAAATTTCCATTTTATAGCACTTATGGTACTAGAATAATAATTACAGTATTACTACTATTACTAATAGCAGCAATTACTACTTAAAAATCACAAATTATAAAATTACTAATAATTCATTAGCACCAGAATATTATCGACCTATTTCTACTGTCTTTTTTCTCTATTACATTCTAAACTGATAGTTTAAGATTACATTGAGTTCCTTTATTAATCCAAAATCATTTGATTTCTTTCAGGAAATATATTAATGGTATGAATAAGTAACATGTTCATTCTAACTTATACCTCATTAATCTTATTTAGAATCAGATGATTTGAAATGACTCCAAATGGTTCCACCAGTTGTAACAGTTGGTATCTCAAGTTTTTTCCTCGCTGAAAATCCATGATGTGAACAACTCGGCTAGTTTCCTACCCATTGGGGGGAAAAAAAACACAACAACAACAACAACAACAAAACCCAAGTCAATAAAAGCCTCTTTAAATAAAGGCAATTACGAAGGGATTTTAAAGTGTATTTCAGTAGCAGAGTGTAGGCTTATTGTGTGCTTAGCACGAGGTCCTGGATTTATTCTCTAGCACTAAAAAGTAAATCAATAAATCAATAAATGTATGTAACATAAAAAGGACATCATGCATTAGAATTTTATACTATAACTAACCAGGAAAGTTTAATTAAGCACTTAATAGCTCATAACATTCTAAAGAATTTTAAAACTACACAGTAGTCCACAGACACATTACTCTGAATGCTCCTGATCTTGTCTAAAAACTACACAGCAAAATTGTATGTCACCAGAATAAATTCTTTCTGCCTGAAATCAAATGGTTATTTCTATCTCCAAGTTTCAAACCACAGTCCTTACACTGGTTTTTTAAAAGTGAACACAGTGTATATAAACGGACAGCAAAGTTCCCAAGATGTTGAATCAAGGTGAGATCTCTAAACTACAGACACATAAAAATTAAAGTTCTACTACTAAAGTCATATAAAAACCTACGTTTTTCAAACTATAACATTATTCCTATAACAAGGACTGTGATTCAGATTCACTTAGCAAGCACTTAAGATATACCAAATTCTTCCAAACAGGGAATACAATAAAAGTAATAGCTATATTACTGACCACTCTGCCTTTTTGCATGTGTCTTGGTCCTTGCAGGTTCCCATTTCCAGCACCTTCATGAGGAAAAAAGTATTCTTTTTCAGGCTTATAATAAACATACTTGCTATAACACCAGATATTTTAATTTAAAAAGAAATCTTCCAGATACAAACAAAAAGACACTACAAATATATAGCTATCTTTTTATGCTACATTATTTCTGAGTAACATTTGAATGAGTATTCTTATGCCTATAACCACTGCATTTAATTTTTATGATAAAAGGTATCAGAGAATATGAATTTCATAATCACCCAGATTTCCTCTTGGTCCAACTGCTGGTCCCCCAAGATGAAATGAGGGAGGTGGAGGCCCCAGGATTCCTGGTGCTGGGTTTGTAGACTGTTGCAGCATGAATGGATCGCCCCTAGTAATGTGAAGAAATAAATTATAAAGCAAATAAAAAAATTCATCAGACATACAACATATGTTCAAGTACCTCTTGTACCACTATAGCACTTCAATTTTTGGAAGCACTTATGAATGAAGTAACTGGGGAAAATCTATAATAATAAAAGAATAAAAATTACTAAAATATTTTCTGAAAATTCCTTGAATTATAGTGCTTTTTATCAAACCCATATTTGGTAAGGAAATACTAAAAATATTTTTGTTTATGAAATACAGAAAGATAAACCTGGATTCCTTACATTGATCTCCTTTACAAATAATAGCTTAAAAAATTTTAACTTACATTGTGTGTCCCGTATCATTGTCAGGATTCCATTCTGGGTAGCTTTAAAAAGACCAGAAAATTAACTTTAAAATGAAACTGTCTTTTTCAAAAAGTAGCCTTGTTTGGCCTCTAAAATAGAGATCATTTATTAGTAAAGTTATCTAAGTGTTAGAAATATTACAGTGTTAAAACATTCAATGAAAGAATTTCAAAACTTCAAAATATTCCAAATGAATGAGAATAAACTTGTTCTGTAGGGCTTGCAAATGTAGATTATGTATGTTGAAACTGATATTCTCCTGTATTTGTTAAATTATAAGGGAATAGTGTTGCATAAGGAACTGAAGTGTAGGTTATATAGAGAAACAAGAACAGATCACAGGTTTCCTTCTGCAATACTAAGTATCAAGAGCAGAGGTAAGTTGTGGCACTAGAAGGAAAGAACAGCCTCAACAGAGTTCATGTATGTATGAAAATTTCAACTCCATTCAACAATGGGCGTAATGTGCTGTTTTAGGCAGTTTCCTTAGGAATTCTGTTTTAATGTAGGAGCCTCAATTCATAACCAAAGATATCTCAAAAGCAAAAGGTTTTGCTTAATAACTTTTAATTACTCCTATGTATCTTCTATATTTTTAGCATGTAACTATCATGAAAAATGCTATTATAAATCCATTTTACATATCAAAGGTTGTCATTAAGTCTATTAGGAATTCTTTGTACTTGAATAGGGCTAATGTGTATTTATTCTAGAAAACCAATTAACAAAGATTATTATCTTATCTAACAGTCAATGTAAGATTGTAGATCTAGACATGTAATCTATCATTAATGTTGCCCCGACATTATACCAAGTATGTGATAATAACACTGTGGATATTACAAATAAATGATGAACTTCCCGAAACCAATAATGGCTGTTTCTGAGTCACGATAAGGATGCTTTAAAGGTATTTCAAACTCCTACATTTCAAGAAGAAGCTGGCATCGACGACTGTGACTTGCTCCATTGATATGTTGACTCCACTCCTGCAGCAAAGTAAATTAGCAGAATTAACAAAAATAAAGCTAAAATATTTTCATGTAAACCATTCAAATTCTAGGATGTTAATGGTTATATAATACCACAATCTGTACAGACATTTGCCAATTCATTAAATCACACTGATTTAATTTAAAACCATTTCTCTGAGTCCTTGAAGCTTTATCCTGCCCTCAAATATGCTATGCACATTCTTGGAAAAGCTGGATCGATTTGGCCAACATACTTAAGAGACCTGATAGGGAAAAGATATATAGAATTAATAAAGATCAAAGATAGTAACTGACCTTGAGATCAGTTAAACATATTCCAGTGTGGACTAAACTGAAATATCCACTATGTAATATTAGAACTGCTATTTTATAACACTAAATGATAAAATATCAAGGTATCTACTTTTCTAGAAAATGAGTGTGAGTAATTAAAGGGCTCTACTGTCAAACTGTGTTGGTTCCATTCTTAAATTGCATTATTAGTAGATGTGGCTCCTTAAATCAAGTTGTTTAAATTCACTGTGACAATATTCTCATGGGGTAACTGTGAAAAACAAATGAGTTCATAATAAAGGTGCTTATCAGAACATTGTCAGGCCCAGGGGAAGTGCTCCAAAAAATAAACTATCATTGCACTGCTTATAAAGTTTTTGTTTTATATCTACTACTGAAGTTACACAAATTCCCACAAATTGAGGCAATTTCTGTAATACTCACTATTCCTAATACAATTATAACTGGAATATGCATATAATCAAGCAATGTTTTTCCTCACAGGGAGGGGGTAGGGTCTCAGCTGAAGGAAAAAATAGTAACAAATTACAAGATAGCCCTTTTTGAAAAGTATATTCCAACAGTTTATTCACATTCCTATGTCCTAACAGAATTAATAAACTCTGTAAAGGAACTAAGATGAAACACATTCAAAATAAAATGGTACTTGGTATGTGGGGAGCTATCAACTACTATTCCTTTGTTTCTCAAAACTAGATTGTTCTTTAAAAATAATGGCTAATAGGAATTTAGATTTCCCTAGCTGGCTTTACAATCAGTTACTTGGGATAGTTTCTACTTGTAAGCAACAGACCATTGACACATTGGAGACCACTTTAAAAATGGCCATAAACAAGAGACACCATAGGTAAAGCTCACAAAATCCAGAAGAGGGATTAAATAAATATATTAACTTAAAATTTTCTGAACTAAGAATCTTCAGTTTATTAAAAAATATCCCTAAACAGCAGAGTTTTAAGAGAATAAATGGTATCTTATTAAGCATGCTTCTAATTTACAGGGGATGGAAATGGTGTGTGTGTGTGTGTGTGTGTGTGTATATGTGTGTATGTGTGCATGCATGCATGCGTGTGTGTGTGTTTATGAACAGAAATTACATATCCAATCCCCCATGTTCTTTAAAGGTTCAAACTTATGATAAAGTGTGGCCCGTCTTTTTAAAGTGCTGGAAAAAAGGCAGAGTTCAGAAAATCAGTTGTTGACCTCTCTTAACCACCCAATACAGCACTATTACACCTGATCTCTTGCTGTCTGGCTCAAGGGGAGGACTGAGTCAAGGGTTTTTTCAGTTTTTGTCTTAAACAAACAGAACCTGTTATCTGGGTAGCTTTGTCTTAAACAAAACCTGGATTCTATACTGAAGCAACTCTTATGAGATTAATAAAGAATAAGGGTTCACTTTTTGAATTCAGAAGTTTCTGTGGGAAAACTACATTCACCTTGGCATCTTTGAAATATCTTAAGTTATATTAAGAATAATTTGTGAAGCATTTCCAGAATGGCAGAATAGAGCACAATTTAAGGACTTCTAAAGTAATACTAAAGGAAAAATAGGAACTCAAGTTACTAGATAGCAAAAGGGCTGTAGTGGGTAATTTTATTTAAGTGAAATGAACTTGAAGGAAGTTTGAGATTGTGTAAAAATGCTACTTGATGTTCTAAAGTGATCTAGAAGGAAATATAAAGGATGAAACCATCACTTACAGTCAACCAAAAATATAAATGACATTACTACAAATTAATGTTTTTCATCTAAATTTCTTCTTTCTTAGTAAGAACTTCTGATCTTGTAGGTTACTTAACATTACCACTATGTGAAAATAACAGATTTTCCAAGTTATGCAGCAATACAAGAGAGCAGGATTAAAGGTTTAAAATTTTTTCATTTTCTACCTTCTACCACAGGGATTTTCTCTAGTCATTTCTGTATCAGTTATAAAATAAAGAGTCTACTGCTAATGTAAATAATTACTTTTTCAATGATGCAGAAACACAGAAAACATTAAGAGAAGCCATGTGTTTGAACTTCTAAAAATTGGTCAAACATACAAATATAAATTCTGTAAGCCAAGCAATTAAAAAAAGGCCTCTAAAATAGTTCTTAAATACCCAGTATTTGCACAGAATCCCTAGAACCTAAGCATTTTTACAGGCTAAAAAGTATCTCTTGTTCTTATTAATTTAGATCCATTTAAGTTATTAGCTTTCTTCAGGAAGAAAGTAACAAAATTTGGAGAAAAACAGAATCATATATAAAAATAAATTTTTATCTGAGAAATTCTCTTATGGTTCCCTTTTGTGTTCCTTTATGATGTCCCTACAGCTCTATGACTCCAGGTGCAAAGATTAAGTTCCTCAAGAACACTTTTATTTGAGACACTAAACTATGTCCCTCAGAATTTAGAGATCTTTTCTGAGATCATTGGTCATGCCATTTCTGCTATTATTTTTTGATATATGGTCAAGAAGTAACAGAAAACTTGGAGTCACCAAAGTTTAATGAACCTTATTATCACATTAATTTGCAGCAGATCTAAACCCTAAAGTTTAGTACATAATAAAAATTAAAATTCCCTGATATATTTAGTATATCCAACAAATTGGGGAAAAGACAACACTAAAATCAACTATTAAATAAAAAATACATTTATGAATTTGGGGTTCTATTTCTTAAAATAAACCTATGAACTTAAATTTAGCATTTATATTAACTTACTTGACATGGATTCAAGATTAAAAGAAAAATGCTAAGATCTAAACATAAGAAAGGGGAATGATGTTAATACTCTTTAATACAATATTAAAAACAAGTCCTCAGTGTCTACTGAAAAATAACTCACTAAAAAATTAGTTTAAACGGAATTTATATGAAAAGAAAATGACCCTCCATATGTTACTGTAAAGAAAAACCCTGTAATAATAAACATCAAGTCAATTTCATGGCAGCAACTTATCCAGTTAAGCAGGTTACTATAAAGCACATCAGGAAAAATGGATGGTCACAGATTATAGATCAAGCTAGTGGAATACTATAACGTTGACTTTAAGTCAACTGCAATATATATTGAAAAAAAGAAAAAAAACCCAGTGAGAATGAATAACACTGAAAAAGTTGAAAGAGAAAGAATAACATATTTAAAAGGGCATTTTGAAAAAGTTCTCACTTTGCCAGATGTGATAATTAAAGTAAAGGAGAATTAGACTTTTTTCCCAAATGACTGTATCAGAAGTATAATAAGCCTAAATCAGAAAAAGAACTTGCTTATGAGGAACACAGAGCAGGATACTGTAGTCATTGATTTATCAAAGTCTCTAAAGGGACAGATGCAATATGGGATAATAAAAAGTGAGTTTTGAAGTATGTTTAAGAAAGTTGTGGAAAAGGAGAAAAAAAATGATGAAAAATTTCAGTCACAGTATGAGAGTTTGTGTTAAAGGGAAATTAAAAAAGGAAGAATGAACTAATCTAAAATATGAAACATACTGAAACAAACACCAGGGCTCTACATTAACTCCTTCCCTGTAGCCACAGATAAAGGAAAAAAAGAGAATTGTTCAAGAATACGTCTTTACTACATACAAATCAGCAATCAAGACAGATGGAGAGCTGAAATCTAGCATCCTAAATGGCAGAGCACATTGCGAAAAAAAATGCTTAAAACAATTCAACAAAGCAGACAAAAAAAACCCTGCTTAAATATATGATTAAGAAGAACACATTGATGCCAAAAACCAACAAGATAATCCCAGTGGATGACAACTTTGTGGCTAGAAGTAATCTAGGCAGATTGTATTAATGTAAAGCCCTGGTTTAAAATGCTCAAAAACCATTACCTTCTAAATAAAGTGTTCTCAAAAGTATAAAAATTCTTGATCAACTCAGTGTCATCAGACTACAGAATTAGAGTAAAAGATATAGGTAAATACAGAATAAGCACTACAATGTAAAAGAAATTAGAAGCATCTGTTACATTAACTCACCTTATTAGAATGAACTGGCAAATCACATATAGAGCACAGATGGGGATAACCCTTCGGTAAGAGTCCATGGAAGTCTTCAATATTGCTACTTGGAGGAGCGCCCCTCTTTTTCTCAAAGAGAGATCTCTCTTGTAAGGGGCCAGGACCACGTCCCATTCTCTCATACTCACTGTCAAATTTATGATAGTTATGCGAGGTCTCACCAAAAAAAGAATCATCCCTACACCTTTCTCCATCTCTTAATCTGTCATCTTCATAATCCATTCTGTCATAATAACCAGATTCTTGAGAACGACTTCCATGGTCATAATCAAGCACTGGGTTGAGACTAGGACCACGATCATCAAAACTATCTCTTCTAAAGTGCCTTTTTTCTTCCCAATCATCCCTAGGTACTCTGTATGGTGGCTCCCGTGTAGCAGATCTGCCATCTCTACCATAACTCAATGTAGGGCCTTCTTCAGTTCTCCTCCTTTTAAGCTGTAGAAGGATTTGGGGCAAATTCTCAGGAGTAATCTTGTCCTCTGGATAACGACTCAGTTCATCTAAGTCTCTAGCAGACAGACCAAAGCTGGCCAAAATGTTACTGGCCTGGTCTGCATCTCCACGGTGTTGAGAAGACAAAGGGAGTGGACCTCTACTTCCAATGTTAAATATAGACTGCAAATTATGGGAAGAAGTACTAGCAGAAGACAGTGCACTATGAGCTCCTTGTTGATTCAATGAAGAACTCATTCCAAGATTCATTAAACTAGCAAGGCGTGCAGTACCCTGGTTCATCCTTCCAAGAGATGCTGGCATACTTAAAGACTGGGTAGCAGCAGCAAGAAGGCCTATTCCTGCTGCAGACAGGTCACGCCCATGACCCTGTGAGTCCCTACCGAGAGATGACTGCTGGAATGACTTGGACATTGTAGAACTATCTCTTGTCTATTTTATAGATAAAAAAAAAAAAAAAATTTTTTTTAAAGACGGCCAAAAAGAAAGCTCAAACTAGAAAGCTAGGTTAACTTTTTGCTTCAAAAAAATGGTAACGCCAAGAAAAAGGATCAATAAGGACTGTAGAATCTTCTTCAAGCTGAGAACCAGCAGACAACTCTGTAGAAAAATAAGCAATTTTAGTCATAAATCCCTTTAAGTAGATGCCGTTTTTTTAAGAAAAAAAAACTTACGCATCATGTTGATTACAAAAAAAAAAAAAAAAAACCATTTAAGATCTCAAACTTACAAGGAATTTATTACATATCTTAAACAGATTCCAGATGTATGCAGAGCCTGCATATAGATATTTAAAAAGTAGCTTTTCAGGCTAAAATTTAACTATTAAAGGAAATTTCATATTGATTTTAAAAACATTTAAATTCAAGGGCTAGATGTCTAAGTACATCAAAATTTCAGTGAAACATAGATGGGTTTCTTCTTTTAGAAGAATAAAAATATACCTTATAGTATGATGCTTAAGTTCTAGGAGAAGATTTAAAAAAAAAAATCAAGGTAGGCAAGTCAAAGATGAATCAGTTGTATTCTGCTTTGGAAAATGGAGACCTATTATCACTATCAGAAAGAACCAAGTAAAATCACAAGTAAATGAAGCTTTGGGGGCGTGAAGTACCTGATGTAAGATCTAAGACCAAATAATAATTGAGACCTTCATGTTGCAAAAACCAGTATGAGGTGAAGACAGATGTGAATAAGAAATATAAGTCATTTCCTACAGTTTTAAGGTTTTCTGCCCAAATTTAAGCCATACAACTATGGTCTTCTTACTGACCATCTATTAGGCAGTACTTATTTCTTATCTACTCTTGTAAAGAGAACACTGGTCAGTATAGAAGAAAGAAACCTCCCAACAGAATAAACAAAAACAGGTACAGGAAATATAGGTGATTTAAAGAAGGAAAACACCCCAAGTCAGTATCCATCAGTGCTCATTTAACGTTCAGGGCCATATCACCTCTAGAGCTCAAACTACATAAAAAATGAAAATGAGATTGTGGTAACAGATTTCTGCAAACTGTTCACAAGAAAAGCCCCAACATCTGAAAAATTAAAATTCTGATTATGATCCTCCAAGATGTGTTTCTGGATGAAACAGTTATTGTCGTAAGTCATCACTGTACCTCAAAAAACTAACTATAAGAATATGCAAAGCACTTACATGATTCTCAAAGTATTAGTTAAAAGACATAACAAATGTCCTCAGTGAAACAATTTTATAATCACAAACACATACAGAGGCAAATCTGATGCTCTTTGCTACAGAATTCTATTATGAAGCATTGCTTGTTAAGTTTGACCACTCATACAACTAAGCACTAGTAGTTTAATATGTGGAACTTTATTGCAATAAAAGACAGACAATACTCAATAGTTACAAAGCCTATTATGGGACCAATTCCATCAATGACAGATTAAAGCAAGGATATAACTGGACTAACACAGTGGTAGAAGTATATAAAAAAGTTACAGGCAAGAAAGATTCAGACTAGATTTAAAAAAAAAATAGATGTAATAAAGTTACAAGGACACAGAAATGCTATCAGAGATGGCTGGAGTAATAGATGTTTTTGCACACCAAGAAAGATGAATTTGAGAAAAGACACCAAGGAAACTTGTTCTAGACAAGATCCACTTATGTGAACTACTTAAGCTTTAAGACTAATAAAGATAATAGTAGTGAAGTCGGGATGAAAATTTCTTTGATATATCTTTAAAATGTCATACAGAATAGTAGTTGAGATATTATGTACATTGGTATTGATAGGACCGTCTAAATTTTTGTATATACTTTATTAAAAGAATCAATATCTTTAGAGTCATTTTCAAAATAAAAGATTTTAAGCACCCGGGTTATTAACTGAAGCTTTGACTTTCATGTTATAGTCAAAGTTTTTTTATTATTTGAAAGCTACTCTTAAAAGAATTACTTTCCCACAGAGAAATTATAATGGTATTTAACTATGTATAGGAAATTTAAAATGACCGTATTTTAAGGAAATACGGTTAAATTACACAAATATCAACTACATTTTTGGCACTTTATGTGAAAATAGTGGATCTGGAAAAAGAAAAGTTGAGAGAGGATAAAAGATGACAATCTTAAGACAAAACAGAAAATGGATGTCAGAAAAACTCAAGAGAAGGGGCAAGACAAACAATGTAAATCCCATGACAATGTGCAATTCTATGAGAACACTAATATTTCAAAGATAATCTGCATTGCAACTTAAAATGCACCTCCATGCAACTTTGATAAGGAACGTAAGTCAGATTTTTGACTGAAACAAACCAAGTTCTCAAAAATGTTTTTATTAGAACAAAGAAATTAAGATAAATCCAGAAATGACAGCACTCTTTAGAAAGCACTTGTGAAAATAGTTCCCCTAGTATTTTAGGTCACAGTTGAACATAAGATGTACTAGCCATTTTCAAGGGCTCATTCAAATGAGACCTGGAAGCCCTTAATTAAGTTAGTACAACACTGAGACTTTACTAAATTACTCAAGAGTTACAAAGGATTAGCTTTTCTCTTTTTTCGAGAAGTGTCTCACTATTGGCCTCTGCTCCAAGATCCTCCTGCCTCTGCCTCCACAGTGCTAGAATTGTGTGTCGTGATGCCCAGCTTTAAAAGATTAGTTTTTCAAATTTTTTCCCTTGTAATTATTAAAATGGCTTAGCAAAATAGCTCCTTCAAGGGAATTGATCTAAGAATGTAATGCCAAAATCCAATTTACCCATAAATTCTAAAATGCCCATCAATGTAGAACTTTCAACTTTTGGAAAAAGAAAGCACCTCCACCCTCAAACCAAGAAACTTATTAAGGAAAAGGAAAAATAAATAAGACTACCAACATTACCTGTAATTTCACTTCGTAAGTACAGTTTTACATGTAGGCTTGGCAGTTTAGGAATAGAACACTTGTCTAGCATGTGTGAGGCTCTGAGTTTACCACAAAAAACAATAAATGCAATTTACTACAGTATGATAGCCAAAATTTTTAAAAGAAATATTGAACTATTTTTTTTTGCTGTGGTCTATGGTCAGAAGTAATCTTAACATTGTCATTTTGGACCTTTTTTTGTCTAAGGTTTTTTTTTTCTTTCCAGTGATCTTATTAGTAATCTTTGGTGTATAACTTATTGGGTCTCATTATGACATTTCTATTGTACATTGGGCTGGGATTTAGCTCAGTTGGTAGAGCGCTGCGCTGCAGTCTCTGAGGCCCTGAGTTCAATTCCCAGCACCGCAAAAATGGGAGAAGGGCCTGGCAATCCACTCCCAAGGCAATCCCGAAACAGTCAGCCATTGAAAACCCTGTGAGGGTCGCTATGAGTCAGATACCAACTCTACAGCACCTAACAACAACAACAACAATTGTACATTACTCATGTTCACCTCCCTCGTAATCCTGATACTACTCTCCCTTCCCCATTGATGCTTCTCCTTCTACTTGCATGCCTTATTTGTATATCTATATACATCATGATTTTGCCTTAAGGATAAAATATGTGACATTTCTTTTCCTTTTTCCCCTTACCCTTTATTCTTGTTGTCTCCTCCTTTTCTTTAGTTCATTATCTTTCCCTATGTGGTCCCTTCTACTTTCATGACCTAAATGTTTTAATACTGAATGAAGATTGAAGTTTAATATCCACATATGAGACAAAACATGCCATGTTTGTCTTTCTGGATCTGGCTGATTTTACTTAAAATGTCTCTAGTTCTATCCATTTTCCAGCAAATGCCATGATTCTGTCCTCTTATGGCTGAAGAAACCTCCATGGTGTAAATAGACACCATAATTTCCTTATTCACTTGTCCACTAATGGACACCTAGGATGTTTCCCTATCTTGGCTACTGTGAATAATGCCACAATAAACAGGGAAGAGCACGTATCTCTGTCGTATACTGATTTATAGTCCTTCAGATGTATATCCAGGAGTGGTACTGCTGGGTCATAAGGTAGTGATAACCAAATTCTTAACAAATACGCTTAAAATTCATCTTTATTAAACAACTTCAAATAATTAACCTAGAATTTAAATCTATTTAATGATACTTTAAACTGTCCTAAAAATGTAAGCCTCATATTCAACATATGAACAAATATTATATTGCCATGTATACTTAAGAAACGTTTGTTAATATTCTACCTTTCCCCATCATGTTGGATTGAATATGATATTCTTGGATTTCTCTTCCAATTAAAAGCAGAATACTAAAATGTCAGAAAACGGTATTAAAGTAGCTTGGGCCCGGCGGCGCACACCTGTAATCCCAGCGGCTTGGGAGGTGGAGGCAGATGGATTCCAAGTGAGACCAGAGGCGTACCTTAGCAAGACCCTGTCACAAAAAGTAAAAAAATGGGCTGGGGTGCAGCTCAGTGGTCTAGCACTTGCAGAGCATGCAAGCAGGAGAGGCTCTGGGTTCAACCCCCCCAGTACCACCAAAAAAAAAAAAAAAAAAAAAAAAAAAAAAAAAAAAAAAAAAAAAAAAAAAAAAAAAAAAAAAAAAAAAAAAAAAAAAAAAAAAAAAAAAAAAAAAAAAAAAAGATTACTTCTACCAAAAGGATCTTAAGCTATGTTCTCAATTATGTAAAAATCTCTCTCTCTCTTTTTTTTTTGCGCAGTATTTGCAAGTTGAATTCAGCACCTTGAACATACCTTCCACGTGCCCTACCACTGGGCCATGTGCCCTTAAGCCGCTCCCCCTTTTTTAATTACACTGTAATTACTTGTACTTGTTAATATGCTGAAGGTGAGCTGCACCCTCAGACCGTCCATTTTTTTAAAAGACAGGCTCTCACTCAGTTATGTAGGCTGCCTCTGAACTTGAACTTGCAATCCTCCTGCCTCAGGTTTCCAAGCTGCTGGGATTAGAGGCATGTGCCATCATGCTTGGCTGAAATAATCACTTCTTAAAAACAAATAATTTTAAGATAATTTAACCACAAAAGCCACAGAGCCATAAAAGATGGTTTCAGATTTAACCATAAAAGTAGAGATACTCAGGCAAAAATACACTCATGCTGACGTTACTTAACTCTTTAATCTCACATAAAAACTTACAGGCGATAGTTAGAAAATTTAGTTTCTTACACTATTTTTCCTTCTGAATTATAAACAGACAAAAGGGTAGTGACAGCGAAACATTTTCAGATTTTCCAGATGTTTTTACCCTAGTCAAAATTTTGTGATTTATTAATTTACTCATATGAAAATAATCCTGGGGTTTAGCTCAGTTAGTAGAATGCTGCTTTGCACTCTCTGAGGCCCTGGGTTTGATCCCCAGCACTGCAAAATGGAAGAAGGACCTGGCAGCCCACTCCTGAAACAATCCAGAAATAATCCGCCATTGAAAATCCTGTGACTAGCAAAGAAGCAAAGAAGCACTGACATAGTGCTGGGCATGGCACAGCGTCGGGGAGTGTTTTGTCCTATTGTGCATAAGGTTGCTAAGAGTCAGATTCAACACAATGGCACCTAACAACATGTGAAAATATACCAAGTTCTGTCTTTTTTTCTTTTCAGTACTTGAGGGTTGAACCCAGGACCTCACATATACTTTGCAAGTACTCTCTACCACTGGGCTGCACCCCCAGTCCATTTCTTTTGTTTTTGTTGTTGTTGAATCAGGGTCTTGCTAAATTATGCAGGTTGCCTCTGGTCTCAAACTTGCAATCCTCCTGCCTCTGCCTCTCAAGTCACTGTGATTACAGGCACGTGCCACCAGGCCTGGCATCAAGTATGTTTAAGGTAGCAACCAACAGTACCAGCAAAAATGTCATAATAATATCACTGGCAGATGGCAAGCATAGTTCACTATCATTAATTCCAAATCAGTATCATTTGGAAAGGCTTCGGGTTTACTGTTGTTATCACACAAAAGTATTGGTTCCTGAGGTCAGGGCTTTTTACTTTTTCCCTTACTGCTAGGGTTCAAATCTAAGACGATATACATGATAGGCATGCATTCTATCACTGAGCTATACGCCAAGTCCAAAGTGCAGGCTTTTTTTTGGGGGGCGGGGAGATGGGGGGGCAGTAAGTTTTGAGACCGTTTCACTCTGTAGTTGAGGTTGGCCTCAAAGTCATAGCAATCCTCCTGCCTCAGTCTCTTGAGTATTGTGATTATATATAAGTGTGCCCCACCACACTGGGCTAAAGACTTTTTTTTTTTTTTTCAGTACTGGGGGTTGAAACCAGGGCTTCACGCTTGCATGCTTTCCAAGTGCTGTACCACTGAGCTGCACCCTCAGATCATTTTTTTACTTTTTTGACACAGGGTCTCGCTAAATTACAGACCACCTCTAGTCTCAAACCTGCGATCCTCTTGCTTCCACCTTCTGAGTCACTGGGATTACAAGCTTGTGCCACCACACCCAACTTAAAGGTAAAGACTTTTAAACCAAGTATTGGATTCACATTTAATTCAAACACATAGTTACCTTAACTACTATTTACTTAAAAATTTCTTCACTTATGAATTTATCAACATAATTTTCATTTTAAAAGTGCTAAAATTCTCCATTTTAGTAACAAGCTTAGTTTGTGACATCTTCTCTTTTGCTGGCTTTCTCTTGTTTGTTTTATGATGCTGGGGAAATTGAACCCAGAGCTTTGCCCATGGCAGGCCAGAGTTCTCACTACGCTATCCCCTCTCAATATATTTTTAAACAATTATTTCATTTTAAAATATCTGAGGAACTACTCAAAATTTTCCTAGAATTTGAGTCACTTCAAAATCGTATGTTCTCTGATGCATTTTTGAGTGCCACCTCACCTCAGTAAGACATATACCTCTGAGTAACTTAAGAGTTGTTTTTGGTGTGTGTGTGTGTGTGTGTGTGTGTGTGTGTGTGTGTGTGTGTGTGTGTGTTTTGGGGGGAGGGCGCAGGCAGTGAGACAGAATGTTTCTTAGCCTGGACTTCACAGGTTTTTCTAATCTTTTGTTTTAAATAAACTTCTAAGTAATTTAAATAGTAAACTACAAATTATATAAAATCTCAGCTCTTCCTCCCCCACCCTAGTTTTGTATAAAGTAGGATCTGTGTTGTCACACAACAGGAAAAAAGTTATATAGTGCCAGTATTAATATCTGTAAGTGCTTTAAGACTATTGCTCTTAATCTAACAAACCTGGATTCAACTTCTACTCCACTTCTTGATTCTTATGCTAATAGGAGATAAGAGTTGCAGAATGCCTTCAGCTGCTGAGAAGACAGAAAACTTCACATTAATTAGTGGAAGGAATTCATAATCGGACATGGAATTTTTCTTATTAGATTTAAAATTTTTTCCTAGTGACTTTCATCAATTAGGCACAAAATATTTCCAGATTAAAGCTACCCAGAAAACCGATCAAATAAACCTATATTACAAGATAGAAAATTACCCATTTACTGGATACTGTTCACTCTAGACTTGATCTAGAATAAAAGATAACTTTATTCTCTTTGCTACTTAATCAACATTAATAGTTCCCCTCATAGCTAGATAGTGCACCTTAAGATTTTTCCCTCCACTCAATGTTCTACTCTCTTAGCAGGTAAGTGGTGCTTTTCTGGGAGATCGTAAAACTTTGGCAGGTGGGAGCTAGCTGGCTTCAGAAATAGGTCACTTGAAGTGGGCTTTTGAGTTTTTTCCTGGGCCCCTAGTTCCAGTCTCTTTTTCCCTCTGCTTCCAGTTGCTGTTGTGTGACAAGACTTTGCCACGTGCTCCTCCTGCCTCCTTGGTCATGCTCTTTCCTCCAACAGACTGGACCTCTGGAACAATAAGCCAAATACAGTGGTACTTTGGCACTCAACCACAATCTGTTCTGGAAGGCTAGTCCAGTGCTGATCAGTTCAAGTGCTGAGCACTTTATTCCCATAAGAAATAATGTAAATGTATGTATGGGTTCCAGCACCAATATTGAATGGCTAACTCAGACACATGTATGCCACTCACACACTTAGCATTAAGTTCTTTTATAAATTCAATTGTTCTCACTGTTTCCTTCTTTCTTTCACTTTTGGCACTGGTTAGTTTTTCTAGTGCCATGACCATATGCTATACATATGCATATACACATATAAACCAACCTTGAGATCTTGAATAAAGCACCATGGTAGGTATTTATTGCTTGAAATTAATGCATAAACTGATGCTTTCCTTTGTTTCACCAACACTTCACTGATGGTAAGCATGGCATCTCATACATGTTTTAGCACAGTGGTTGAGTGCAGAGCAAGTGGCTGAACACTGAACCAGAACTCTCTTGCAAATATTGGTCGTAGACTGAAATGTTAAAGCACGGAGCAGTTTGAGTGTGGACAGTACCGCTGTAAACCTTTCCTCCCTTAAGTTGTTCTGTCAGGTATTTTGCCACACATACACAAAAAAACTAACACACCTGGTTCTACTACGCTATGAGACCAAGAGCAAATTATTTAACACCTGCATTCATCTCTTCATATGTGAGACAGGAGTAAAAATAACAGCTACTTCCTAAGACTAAACATTTAACAAAAAATTAGTCTACATAAAAACACTCAGAATAGCTGGGCATGGTGGCACACATCTGTCACACCAGGGACTCAGGAGGCAGAGGCAGGAGGATCACGAGTTCGAGGCCAGAGGCAGCCTGTGTAATTTAGTGAGACCCTGTCTCAAGATAAAGCACAAAATGGGTTATAGGTGCAGATCTGTGGTAAAGCACTTGCAAAGCATGCATGAGACCCTGGGTTCAAGTCCCCAGAACCATGCACACAGACAAACCCCCCCCCAAAACCAAACAACCAATATCCTACCTGCTAATTTCCAATGCACTGCTCTTTCATTTTTAAGCTTCATCACTTACTAATGTAGGTATCCTTCTTTTAAAAGGTGGTTTTGCACTTACAAACTTTATACAAATTGATTATGTATTTAAAAAATTCCTTTGCCTGTGCTGAGGATGAAATCCAGGGCCTTGTGCACATTGGGCAAGGGTTCTACCACTTAGCCACACTTGTAGCCCTGTGTTATTATTTGTTTATTTAAAACTGTTCTTATTTCCTTTTTGTACACAAGCTACAGCTACAATTTCAATGCAATAAAGATATCATTACATATGTACATACACTAATATATTCTGCAGATAAGGGACATTTAAGCTGTTGCCAATTTGTTTCCATTACCAATAATACTGCTATGAACATCTGAGTGCCTTCTGGTGTTTATGTGCATAATTCACTCCTCCATGGTGCTTTCCAGAATATTTTGTACATGGATAGACACATGTAATCATTAAAATTGATACCAGAGGTTGGAGGTGTGAGCTCAGTGATAGAGCATGTAGCTAGGAAGTACAAAGTCTTGCATTTGACCCTCAGCCAAATAAATAACTGGCCCCACATCTTCTTACAAACAAATGTTTGTATTTCTTTGATACTTCAACTACTGGAACAATAAGCCAAATGAGTTGCATGAGTTACCCGCTAAAATACTTCAAGTTTTCATGTACAGTATATGTTCCTCCAGTAATTGTACCAAAGGGGGACGTTTAATATACTAGTAACACCAACAAAAGAGAAGAAACCCATCTAAATTATTTTGAAAGACTGAAAGTTATACATTATGAAGTGAAAATAAAAGGTGATACTGCAAATCAAAGATTCTATTCTGATTTAGACCGTAAGATCAGCTCAATGGCTTTCTGTACCTGATGCATTAACTTCCAGGCCAAGACTCATACCATATTTTCTCTTTGCCCTCCTTATCCAGCAGCAATAGCTAAGAACTACTCCCCTCTTGCCCCTCAAACACACCATGAGGATCATCTTTGTTTTTCTACTAGCCTGTTTCTGCCTAAGAATAGTACCAATATGTCATTTTAAAAAGTCTCCTGAAAAAGGCAAGTATTTTTTAAAATCAGCCTTAACAACGTTTTAAACCTAAGCTTTTATTACTCATGCAGGTTTTGTTTACTTTCAAAGTGCCTAAACCTCTTCTATATAGAGGAACTTTAGGACTTTGCAAACTACTGGAAAATTACACCAAAACTGTATCGCATCAAAGACAGTTCCATCCACACACTCCTGCCACAATTAATTACACCTAGGTCATCAAAACTAATATAGCACTATACACGTAACTTCTAATTGAAATATAAACCTCACGGGAGAAGCCAGGTGTGGCGGTACATGCCTGTAATTTTGGCACTCAGGAGGCTAAGGCAAGAGGATTGCGAATTCAAGGCCAGTGTCAACTACATGGTGAGACTCTGCCTCAAAAAACATTTTCAACAGAAATGAGCTGAATAAGTTAAAAACTGAAGTTACACTCAATTTTTGGCCAAGTTTTAAAAGTTATTTATTCTGATGAAGATCCACTGTAAAAACAATTCTCAATCTTTTAGACCGTGTATAAACCCCCTCCCAGGCCACATACCTAAAGTTTTCTCAGTCCACAGTGTATTTTCTCTCTGCAGTGAACTTTTCTACATAAATCTTTTTTTGAAGAATAATTTGAGTCCTTGATCCTAATAATACAATGGGAAAGAACCACTACACACCTGAGAGTTATTACACACAGCACTTTATTTCCTGGGTAGTATTAGCTTTGAAATAACCATGTATACAAGAAAATGGTAAAAGTACACTTCATCTACAACTCTTCCATGCCACCCAACCAACCTAGTATTGTGCATTTCAAATGTTTAGTCAGCCATCCCCTTTTAGAACCTTGAAAATTTTACTGTGGTTCTAAATTGAGATAGAACATAAGAACAAAGAAAACACTAAGTAAGTAAATAAAATTTAAAAATCTGGGCACCATGGTGCACACTTGTAATCTGTCACCCAGGAGGCTGAGGCATAAGGACTGGGAGTTTGAGGCCAGAGACAGCCTGCACAATTTGGCAAGACCCTGTCTTAAAATAATTTTTTAAAAATAACAAAAAATAACATATGCTAAGTACTAATAAGTCATTATCCAATTCTTGATCCTAACAACCAGCCATACCATAACCATAACCACTTGTCACTTCTCAGCATTCTGCTTTTCAGTCCTCAAGAGGCTGATTCCTTTCTATCTTAATTCCTCTTAAAAACACATGACATGGAACTGGACGTAGTGGCACACACTTGTAATCCCAGCACTTCGGAGGCAGAGGTAGAAGGCAAGCCTAGGCTACACAGTGAGACCCTGTCTTAAAAAAACAAACAAACAAAAACCCACGAGCTAGTCTGGCACCAGCTAGTTGGTTACTTGGGAGGCTTAGGCAAGAGGATGGTCAATTTGAGGCCAGAGGTAGTGTAGAAAACTTAGTGAGATGCTGTCTCAAAATGAAAAAGGGAGCTGGGATATAGCTCAGAGGTAGAGCACTTGCCTAGCATGCATGAAGCCCTGATTGTGAGGAGGCCTACACACAGGGTGGGGTGGGACATGAGACGCTAAAAAATAAACATGAGAATCTGGTCTGTTAATCAATTCTAGCATTTACATTTCCCCATATTTTTTTCCTCATTAAAAAAGTAAATATAATTTCTTGTGGAAATTTCAAAACAAACAAACAAAAAAAACAAGCAAATACAAATCACTCTAACGCCAACAGCCACAGCTAACAACATGTTTGAGTGTACCTCTATTTTTATGCTGTTTTTTATACATCCCTTTAAAAAATAAAACATTTGACAACAGTTTTACTACATTTTCCTTTCCAGTTACTCCTGTACACATTATTATTCCTCCATTGTTACTGTCCTTCTAAGACATGGACTAAAGTAGCTGCACAGATTTCCATTACCACACCAAAATTAGTAGATCCCCCAAAGTTGAATTTCTTAGACTTTTAAGATGCATTTTTTTCACCCTTTAGCAGTGCTGGGTATACAGCAAGGGCCTTGTGGAGTCTAGGCAACTGCTCCACTGGAGCTACATCGCCCAGTGAGAATTTCAGATTTTTAACATGCTTAATAACTGCTATTAAGGTTTAAGTACACAAATCTTTGATTCACTATTTCCTTAGGATAAATTCCTTAAAGCACAGCCCTTCCGTTTAAAGCCATTTAAGTAGCAGTCTGAATCAAGGACCAAAGGTTCTAGACCACATCGGCAGCACTGCAATTGATTATGCAACAGGGACTTAATCTTCTCTTCTATCAAATTAGGGATTTTAACTATGTGATACTTCTAAAATTACACATTATCACTGCATTGCTCAGATGTTAAAATTTTAGTTATCACTTGTAACATTACTTGGCCTAAAATGCATCAGCAATGAAATTAGTGTATCTAGACTCCTTCTACATAAATGTTCAGATGAAGAGTGGTTAAATCCTTCCAAATTAATTCAAAATGCTATATAAAAGCTGTACACGCCTGAAGAGGAAAATATGTAAAGTGAAAGCTTCCTCTATGGGTAGAGTATAAACTAAACACATAATCTGGAGTGCTAAAAAATATATTTTCAAAGAACTTTAACGCAAAAAGTTCTGGGTAAATGACGTCTTTTCCAAATCTTATGTAACCAACCAGAAAATTTTTCATGTAGCACTTCAACGACATTTAATTTCGAGTTTATAAAAACATTCTACTTAAAACGCATCGTTAGAGGTGTTTTTTTTTTTGGGGGGCGGGCAACAAAAAATGTCTTCCTCGCCCTTTTTCATTTGTAAAATACTGAAGATTTAAAAATTATGTCGGTTAGCTGGACGTGGTGCCACAGTCCTGTAATCTCAGTATTTGGGAGGCTGAGACAGGAGGATCAAGAGATTGAGGCCAACCTGAGCAACACAGTGAGACCCTGTCCAAAAAAATGTCGACAGACTGAGTAGACTGAACTGCTAATAAAACGAGCTTTTAAGGGGAAATTTTATTTTGAACATTTCAGAAAACAGCCTAAAATATAATCTCTGCCCGCACAGTCAAATGTTTAAATTTACCTGGGAGAAAATATTTTACCGACTATTTACAAAAATCCCATGACTGCTACATACGAAGTCAATGACTCATATTATTCCAGCACGCTAGAAACACTAGACATTTCAGAAACACCATAACCGCTCTAGAAATGTCTAGCTAAAAAAACTGATCCAATAGGAATATTCCACAGAAGAGGCTATTCCACAAGACTGGGCCACAGAACAAGATAAACACCTAGTGTATATTCATTCACAGTAAAAGTAGAACACAGAGCACGGTACAGCGTTAGCAATGAAAAGATGCGGCTACGACACCACGATACTCCAAACCCTTTGTCTGGAAACCGGAAGACCCCACATCGCACGATCCTGTCCACAGGAACCTGTCTGACAGTATTTTGATAAAGAGAAAGGGATGCGAGGTGACTGACCAAATATAAGCACATTTCCTGCCGCTCAGTGTGAGGAGGGCTTTATCCACGACGCCACATGAAAAACCAGTTAACATTTCATTTTCGGCCATTTTTACGCGATTGGTGGGGGGGCGGCGAGGAATTGTTCCAGATGTCTGGCTAAAATAGCGCGCGTGTGTGGGCGGGGGACGCAGGCGTATTAGAGGGCGCTACGAAGCGATGGGTAAGGAACGGCGCGAAGGCTGTGACACCAGAAAAAGAAAGAAACGTTGCTCAAAACAGCTAAGCTTTTCAGAGTCTGCGAAACCCTCCATTTTGGGGCACATTTTTACAGGAAAAAAGGCAAACGCCCTCTTTGGGCCTGGCACTACCCAACGACTTTGCTACCTTAACTATCCTCCCTAAATTACTAGTCCCCAGTGGAGAGCTGGTCCCTCAGGCCTTGAACGCTCCTCCCTCCCCCTCAGCACTACGGTCCGCGTGTAACGGGCTCGTCCCGCCCCCGCCCACAGTAAGCCCAGAACACTGGAAGCTCGGCCGATAAGCAAACCTCGGGATTCCCCCCGACTCTCCCGCTGCACCCCGGGCCGTTAGCTGACTGCGTGTCTTCCTCCAAGACCGCTCACCTCCACCACCCGAGGAGGCTCGTTGCGCCGCCACTGCGCTCCTAACATGGCGGCCGCCGATCAGGCGGCTCACAGACGCAGCGCGGAGGGAGGCCGAGCGGGAGCGAGCAAGAAAGGCGCGCCGCCGGCTCCCCGCGGCCCTAGTCTCCGTCGCTGCCCCCTCCCGGCGGACGCAGAGAGCCCCCGGCCACCCACCCCGACTCTTACCCGCCTCACGCCTACCTTAGGGAAAGGGAGAGGGAAAAGGAGAGGCACCTCTCTCCCAGCAAGCGGGACGCGGAGGCTCCCACAATCCCCCGCAGCAACGGCGCTGGCAGGAGGTGGCAGCAGCGGCAGCAGCCCAAGAACTAACCCACTCTCGCGAGAGTGCTCGTACCCACCCCCGCCAGGCCCTTGTTTGGCGCGCGCCAGGCTCCACCCTCTCCGCGGCGACCGCGCGCTCTTGGCTGCGGTCGTTGTTCTCTAATCCTGGAGCGTTTCTTGTAGTCTTTCCGCTGAGGCGGGAAATTGGGGGTGCAAGGTCGGGGCTTACAAACTGCAAGTTCGAATTCTCTCCCCGAAAATGCCTTTTTTCTCACCCCTAAGCAACATATGCAGAATTTAACTAGGCTACGCGTGAGCCTCGCCATGGAGGAACCTCTGACTTAAACCTAATTTCTGTCCTCTCATTAGCTGCGAGGAATGATGCCACACAGGAACCCGATATCATTTAGGCCGGTTTTTAATCACAGGAGTTCCCGTGCAGGAGGGTTACTAAAGCGAGAGACACGGAGCCCATTCCTTGAAAAAGACCGCCGCCATTTTTGAAACTTGACTGAATATAAAACACCCTGGGGACGGAGATACTGATTCCAGATCACTGACTGGAATTCAAGCTGCCGTTTTTAGAAAAGCAGACCAGACCAGACCTGGCTGCAACGCTCCAGAACCACCCTCACAGAACACAGCATCTGGAGGGCAAGGAAAATTTCCAGCACAATAGATGATGAGCAGTAATTGTGAAGTGCTTACTACGGGGTGGGAAACTTTTTTTTTTGTCTTGAGAGGGTCTCATTGTGTAGCCTAGTCTAGCATGGAACTTGCTATGTACTCGAACTCGCATCGATCCTTCTGTGTCAGCCAGTTGGGATTACAGGAGTGCCCTACCAAGCCTGGTTCAGGGTGGGCATAGTAATTTACATATAACCCTTGCAATAATCCGGACAGGTGGCTATTATTATCATCCCTTGTGCTAGACGAGAAAACATTAAAAGGTTATATAATTTACCAAAGGTGAAAATGCTAGTAAATGCTCTTGAAAACACTTATCCAGGAGTTTCCTGAAATAGCATAGGCATAAAAATGAAGTTAACCTCTCAGGCCAGGGGCATTTGCTTTCTCTACAAAACAGACTACCTCAATGTAATTTAGTGATAGAAGTGTTTTGGGAGTACCTCCAGCTATTGGTATGTTAAGCCTCAGGGAAATGACAGTAAATTTAGACAAAGGCAATCTCTGCCCTCACGTTGTTGTTGTTGTTAGGTGCCGTCGAGTGAGTCCGACTCATAGCGACCCTATGTACAGCAGATCGAAACACTTGCCGATTCTGGGCCAGGCAAACAATCTTATTTATGTTTAAGCCCATTGTTGCAGACACTGTGTCAATCCATCTGGTGGAGGGTTTTCCTCTTTTGCGTTGACCTGCCACTCTTCCAAACACGATGTCCTTCTCCAGGGATTGTTCTCTCCTGACTACATGTCCGAAATATGTAAGATGCAGTTTGGCCATTTTTGCTTCCAAGGAGCACTCTGGTTGTACTTCTTCTAGGACAGATCTGTTGGTTCTTTTGGCAGTCCATGGTATATTCAATAGACGTCTCCAGCACCACAATTCAAAAGCATCAATTCTTTTTCTGTCT
>VMDO01003156.1:0-88130 GCA_007922755.1 Pedetes capensis
CTATGGCTCCAGACAGCAGGTGATTTCTAAGGTCCCCAGATGGGGGCTTGTGACTGTGTGAGGAGATTGGAGGCCCCAGCCTGGAGCTGAGTTGAAAGTGCACCATTTCCTTACCTGGGGGTCTCCTGGGACCTCTCCTGGATTAGGTCCCACAGCATGGCTCCTGCCAAGAGGGCCTGACAGGACTTACGGCCAAAAGGAAGAAGGTCAGCTGACAGCCTAAGGAATGGAGCTGTGAAGGACATAGAGAATCTGTGGCATTTTTAGGCCAAGAAGGAGGTCAGTGGCTACTCAGGCTGGGGTGATCTCCCTGGGTGCACCCCCCTTCCTGCTGCCAGCTCCAGCCATTCCCAGAGCCAGCTCTGGATTTGCATCCTCCATAGTTACGTATATTCTGAACCCTTTCTCCTAACCCCATGGGGGCTTGGAGCCGTGTAGTGTACCTGGGGTTCTGCTGCCCACGTGGAGTGGGTGGGCATGGGTTGTTCCAAACAGTGTCCTCTCCCTGCAGTGTCTCTCTCCCTGCAGGGAAACCTCTCACCACCCCTGGTTTGAAATCTGTAGTTTCTCTTGTCCACAAGGCTTTTCATGCTGCCCCTTTCTGCTGAAGGGCTTTTTACCTGAGGAGTGGGGTTTCCCTGTCTAGTAAATACTTACACATGGAAGAAAGAAAATTCTCCTGTTCCAAGCTGGTATTTACAATAATTATATACAGTGGCAAATGGAATTGGGAAAACTGAAATACCTTTAATTAGACGAGCTTTTATTCTCAAAGTCTGTCCCAGGGAGCACATCCTTGAGAATTAGAGAAAGAGACTGAAATCCAGCATGTTCTCTGCTGGACCCTGGAGTCCCACCAGGGACCCTCCTGCTCACCAACACAGTCCCTCTCATAAGGCTCTGGCTTCTGCTGCTGGACAGGCCAGGCAGGCAGGAGCCTTGCTGTCCACTGGCCTGGAGTGACTATTTCACCACAGACGTTCTCATGTGATGTGTGAGTCATAGACCATTCCACAGCAAGGGTCAGGTCCCCCAGGCATGCAGAGGCTTATCTGTAACAGTCCAGCCCTCTGTTGTGCCACCAAGAGGAGGGAGGTTGGCTCATGTGTCTTGCCGAAGTATCTGGTCTGGCCAAGCTCACAGATTTAAGGAAAAAAGGGGCAGACAGGTGTGTAATTCCCTTTAAGAATGAACATGCATTTATCTGTCTCTTCGCCCATCCTTCCTTCCACCTATCCCTCCATCTGTTCAATGAGTCCACATATATCTGCTGAGTATACTCTAGAGGCTTCTGGGCTCTGGCTAAATACAAAAAGCAAGGAGGGGAGAAGCCACCCCAGACCCACCAGGAGCCCATTGTTGGGTGGAGAAGGCAGATTGGGCCACAGGCATAGGTAGTGTAGTGGCCCCTTTTGTAGCTAATGGAGCATGTCTGATGTCTGGGAGGACAGAGCCCTATCTGACCAAGCTACTAGGTGTTGTTGTTGTTGTTGTTGTTGTTGTTGTTGTGTTAGGTACTGTAGAGTTGAGTTTGACTCATAGCAACGTTGATAGGGTTTTCAATGGCTGATTGTTTCGTGATTGCTTTGGGAGTGGATTTCTATGTCCTTCTCCCACTTTTGCAGTGCTGGGGATTGAATCCTGGTCCTCAGAGAGTGCAGTGAAATGCTCTACCAACTGAGCTAAACCCCAGCCCCTGTTGTTGTTGTTAGGTGCTCTCAAGTCGGTGTCTGACTCATAGTGACCCTATGTACAACAGGTAAAACTCTATTGTTAGTGCCTCTTTGCTATTCATAGGGTTTTCAATGGTTGATTGCTTTTTTTAGGAATGGGCTGCTGATCTTCTCCCAAGCCTACAGCACCTGGTGTTCCTAGGTAGTCTTCCATCTAAGTACTAACCAGGCCCGACCCTGCTTAGCCTCCGAGATCTGATGGGATTGGACACCACAGTGCTATAGCTGCAGGCCAGGTACTACAGGTTAGTTAAATTGAACAGAGAAAATTGACCAAGGAAGTGGCATAATTGGTCCTCACCTGTCCAAATGGGTCAGGATGGAGGGGCTAGGCCTAACTGACCACTAAGGACAACAGGGTCCTTACTGTTTCTCCATTATGCACTATCTCTATCATCAGATATCTGTGCTGTACAGATTTCCATGCCTTGAGGTTGAGAGAGGCAGGAGTCTATAGGCTTTTGGAACTCAGGGGCTACTGTCTGGTATGGTAGGCCTATCCTTCAGACCTGGAGAGGGGCCTCCTAACTCAGCCACTATGAAAATATAACTGGTGGGTATCCTACCCCTTGCCTTCTTTTGAATTGCTGTCTGGATATGGGATAGGTTCCTTAACTTCTCTAATCAGTAGAGTTCTATGCCGGTTTATGGAAACTTCTAGAATCACAGGTTGGGCTGACAACAGGCAGCCAGGTTGGGAAACCCAAATGCAGAAGCCATTGTTGGAATCTACAGAAGGGCCTCACTGTAGACTGTATGAACTGGGGTCCAGGGCTTCAGGGGTTTGCAGAGGTGGGCAGCGGGGCTTGCTGAGCAGTCATGATGTGGCTATTAGAATAGCTCTCTGCTCCCCTGATTGATTTGTTCAGGCAGCTGACTCCAGGCCACGTGGGCAGGACTGGAGCAATGGGACAGTAACTGCCCCATGGAGAAGATGGATGGATATTGACTCTGCAATCAGATGTCTTCAAGACTCGGGGAGCATTCTTCCCTGGAAGGCTGCCATCCTCGCACCAGGCTCTGTAATGAGAGAATTAGCACGCGCTGAGGAGCCAGAGTAACTACTCAGTTCTGGAAGCAAAATAGAGGGTTTTCAGTGCAGCAAATTGCTCCGAAACTCAATCTTCTTAGCCCAGATGCCCCCTGAAAAGGAAAAGTCTGCTCTATGTTCCAAATCTCCATAAGACAGGAAGAAGAGTGGGACCACACAGTGCCCTCTGGGGAGAATATCATAGAATTCTCTGTGGTCTTGGCCTTGAAAACTGGAAAAGGTTCAAAACCTTGGGGAAATGTCCCTTGGGGATAGATGTGTTGTGCAGGAAAGTACTTGTTAGGCATGTGAGCGAGAAAATGACTGGTTTTGCATGCATTTGGCTTCTAAAGGTCATTGGTGTTCTCAGCAGAAAAAATGTTGGAAGGGAAATGGAGATCATGCAGACCTACTCCGTTTTACAGAAGGGGAAACTGAGGTCCAGATATTGGAGATGACTTGCTAATGGCCAGAGATAGCATCAATTCTCATGCACTCCCCCACCCCCAAGCCACATCTATGATGCTTTCTGTTTGGTGAATGTCATGCAGTCTTGGTAGCAAAGGATTGAATGGACCAGCTAAAATTCTGTATTGTATATGTGGTCCTTTTTGAGTAAAAGTCTCGTTACTGAGCAAGCCACTTGCAGTCCAAGAATCACTCTGCCGGCTGCCAACCGCTACCTGAATTTCTGACTTGCAAAGTCTCTTTGTTTGTTTGTTTTGGCAGTACTTGGAGTTTGAACCCAGGGCCTTGCACATATTTTGCAAGTGTTCTACCACTGGGCTGCACTCTTAGCCCATTTTTAAAAATTTTTTATCTTGAGAAAGGGCCTTGCTAAGTTACACAGGCTGCCTCTGGACTTGAACGTGCCATCCTCCTGCCTCTGCCTCTGCCTCTACGTTGGTGGGATCACAGGCATGAACCACCGCACCTGGGGACCTACAAAGTCCTAATAGAGACTCAAAATATGTTTTGGAGTCAGACTTCCTGGGTTTGAATCGCAGCTCTGCCACTTTCTGGTGGCATGACCTTATGCCAATGCTGATCACCTCTGACCCTTGGTTCTTTCCACCATAATGGGGCAGTGCTACTTTCCACACAGGAGAATTGCGAAGAATACACCACGGTGTGGCCTAAGAGGTACACACAGGAGGTGTGAAATAAATCAAGTTATTCTTCAGACTCCTTTTTTTCGGCCGGGCAGAATTCCCTCAGGGATGTATGTCATGGGCTGCGAGCTCCCTGACTTGTCCCATTGGGGACCTGTGATGTTGGAAGGGAGTGGATGCCTGGGTGGCATTTGACTCACTGGCCCATGTGCCAGTCTGCAGGAGCACAGGACTGGTATTGGGCTTGTGAATGAGACATGCCTGGACATGTCCATGTGCCCCTGCATAGGCGTGTGTGTGTGTGTGTGTGTGTGTGTGTGTGTGTCAAAGAGAAGCAGGGGCCACCACTGAGGATGTTCAGCCCACTGAACCTGGCAGCAAAGAGTCCTGAGCCTGGAGCTGGAGCTGCAAACGCTCAGGAAATAATGTCGCAGCCCTGACAGGTCACTGTTCTGCCCAGCCTCAAAGATATGCAAAGGAAAGCTCTTTCTACACTGGAAAGCACTCTGCATGTGAGGAAGCATTATTCTTAGTAGCGTGACAAGGAGGAGGAGGAGATAGAGGAAGGGGACGAGGAGAAATCAGTCTGAATCCTCCTGATAACAATTTTACATCTATAATTCCTTCCTCTTCCTACCGCATCGGAATTTTATGGGGATTAGTGGCGGCCAGCTGCAGAATGCCTGGAGCCCCTTAGGAAGGACTCAGCCAGGACTTTACTTAATGAATGCCTTCAAAGGGGATTTTCTTTTGTGACAAAAAAAATAAAAAATCCATGCTGGTAAGGGATGTGTTTCCCCTACCCAGATCCTCTTCCCTGGGCCCCTGTAAACCAGGAGGGCCAAGATGCCTCCACTTTTCCATGTGTATTGCTGGGTGTAGGGGCTGAACTTCAGTTTCCTCTCTCCTTGTTTCTGTCCTGGAGGAAATAGCTCCTGGAGCTTCTAATTGCCAGCCCTCCTGGCCCTGTTCCGGGACTTGCTGGTGACCACTGTCTGCTCCAGATTCAGGAGTGCTGGGAAGAACAGTAGGACTTGGTGACTGGTGGAAACGTCAGCAGTGATGCTGGCGTTCATGGCTTTTCTGGAGGGTGACTTCCGCAGATGGGGTTCCTCAAGTGCAAAGATCCCCACTAGTCTTCTATAAAGAACCCCCTGGTTGGATCCTTCCCAGGACCCCTGAGCAGACCCAGCCCTCAGGAAAGGAAGAGGAAAGTTCAGGAAGCCAAGTACTGTGGTCAAGAAAGTGGTGAGTTGAAGCCCCCCATTTGAGACCCTGAGAATAAGGTTTCCATATAAAGTACAGGATGCCCAATTAGATTTGAATTTCAGGTGAATTATGAGTGCCTTTTTAGCATAAGTTGTTTCTATCTTAGCCCATGTTATGCTGCTGTAACACAACACCACAGACTGGGTCAGTTATGATGTTGTGGGGTGCCATTGAGTCAGATCTGACTCATTGCCACCCTCTGTACAACACAATGAAATACTACCTGACACTGTGCCATGCACATGGTCTTTTTATGTGTAAGCCCATTGTTGCAGCCACTGGGTTTCTTTTCATTTTGAGTCGTGCCACTTTAGCAAATGTTGGTCCCAGGGGCTTGACTCCATTCCCATCATGACAGTCGACTCTACTTTGAGGAGGCACCTCTTACCCAGTCATTTCTTAAATGCCTTCCAGCCTTGGGGGATCGTTTTCTAGTACTATACTTGACAGTGCTTCTCTGCTATTCATAGAATTTTCAATGGCTGATTGTTTTGGGAGTGGGCTGCCAGGTCCTTCTCCCTATTCTAACTTAGCCTGGAAGCTCAGCTGAAACCTGTCCACCATGGGTGGCCCTGCTGGTATCTGAGATACTGGTGACAAAGCTTTCACGATCACAACACAGAAGTCCCCACAGCATAACAAGCTGACAGACATGTGGTGGGAGGTCAGTTTCAGTGAACAGAAATTTATCGGTCCATGGATTTGGGAGCTGGGAAGTCCAGGATGGAGGGGCCAGCCACATCTGGCCAGGGCCTTCTTGCTATACCATTTCATGCTGGAAGGGTGAGGAGAAGCCAAGAATGAGAGACTAAGAGGGGCCCAATCTGTCCTTTTATAAGGACTCAATTCTTGCAATAATATCATTAATGTAGTCTCAAGGGCAGAACCCCCAAGGCCTATTCTCCTCCCACCTCCCAACACTGTTACACTGGGGCGAAGTTTCCAACATATGCTTTTGGGGGGATCCATTCGAATCCTATTAAGTTCCAAGTGGATTTATCACAAAGATTAATTTTCTCGTGTATGTCCCATGCCATACTGGAGCACACATATACTTGGCAAATTATTCATTGTTTGTGTGAAATTCACATTCAACTGATTGTCACATATTTTCGTCTGCTAAAGCCAGCACCCCTGTGGAGGGCTGCTGCCCTTCCTCTGGTGCTGGAGGTCCAGTCTTGGGCACTGAGCTGGTTTGCTGCGTTTGCAAGGGCAGCCTTCACTGGGCCAGTTATTTCCTCTTGAGGAATTCGCTTGCAGTGAGGCCAGTGGCCCCAGGTGGGCGGGGTTCGCTGTTACTATCTGCTCCATGCAAAGAGCAAGTGCATTCTCCAACTGATCAAAAGAAGCTTCCTCACTCACTCCCTCATCTCCCTTTAGTCATTTAAACAGCTCCCCACACCAAGCAGCAAGTGCTAGACTATTGAATTCAATTTTAAAAAGTCCACTCCTATGATTTTATTTTCTTGTTTATACACTACACTCATATCAAGAAGCATATGAGGTAACTGAGCCCCTAAATAGCCTTTGGTACCTTTCCTTCTTGGGAGATGGACCTGGCAACCCACTCCCAAAAATCAATCCGCCATTAAAAACCCTATGAATAGCAGAGACGCACAATAGTATTTCACCTGTTGTACACAGAATCTCTATGAGTCAGATACCGACTCGACAGCACCTGACAACAACCTTTCCTTCTCATCTTTTAACTTAGAGAACCGGATTGAATTGAGATTGGGGGCTCTCCACAATGCTGAAGAGTTGTCTCAGAGAAGCCTGATGCCTCCCTGGGGCTGATACCTGGAGTGAAGACTCACTGGCGTCAGCTCCTTTCTCTTTCTCATTACACCCTACCACACCTCCTCCTGATTTACCCTTGAGCAGCAGGCCCCCTCTGGTCTTCCTGTGTGGGGAGGTCCTCTCTCTGTGTCCAGTCTGTGATGTGTTGAGGACTCCCTGTACCTGCCACCACTCTTCTCCTCCGTGGAAGGGATACGATGTGGGACATACTCGAGAAATTTAATCTTTGCAATAAACCCACTTGGAATTTACAGGATTTGAATGTATCCTCCTAAAGCATATGGTGGAAACTTAGTCCCCAGTGCAACAATGTTGGGAGGTGGGAGGAGAATAGGCCTTGGAGGTTCTACCCTTGGGACTGCATTAATGATCTTATTGCAAGAATTGAGTCCTTATAAAAGGACAGATTGGGCCCCTCTTACTCTCTCATTCTTGGCTTCTCCCCACTCCCTCTCCATGCCATAGACATTCCCAAGAGGCATTCTTTTGGTGGAAGGTTTTTGCATCCATAAAACTGCAGCTGCCTTTGGCACAGATGATGCCTTGATGTTAGTTGGTGTCTTACACCTTGGGCTGTGCTCAGTGAGTCCTTTCCTGAGTTAATGCTTAGGGAGGAGGAAGCAGAGAGAGGCTGTCCAGCAAGGCAGAGGCACCAAGAACAGGCCATGCTGGCTTGCCAGTGACTCCTACACCAACCCCGACCCTGGTGCCTCCTGAGATCCACACTCCCCCTAGGTCTGGCGGCCAAGGCTGGGCTCCTGGGAGAGGAAATAGGACAGTCACTGACTGAAAGGTAGAGTCAATGTCATGAATGTCCAAGCAGTGAATTCATCAAGAAATGGATTCTAATTAAAATGGAATTTGGCTCACTTTCAAATGACTAGCCGAAAAAAGAAGGTGGAGATGGAGGAGGAGCCACCTGTATTTATTGCTGCTTCCCAGGATAGGAAGAGGCAAATATTTCTGTATAAAGAAGGAGGAGGAGGAGGGAGACGGAGGAAGAAGGAGGAGGAGGAGGAGGAGGAGGAGCCACCTGTAGTTATTGCTGTTTCCAGGGATAGGAAGAGGCATATATTTCTGTATGTATCATAAATGGGGTGGGAGGACCCTGATGGTTTGTGAGGAGTTGCTACCATTGTCTTTGTAACAAATAAAAGGAAGGCAAATCATCTCCTGAGGGGATTATAAGTGTGACCAACCCAGACCTTCCTGGACGCCACTGGCTATCTCTCCCTTTGCCCGTCGATAAGGGCCAACAAGTAGCTCCCAGCCAGCAGAGCCATTTCAGCCCACACAGAGTGGTCAGCAGGGCCCAGCACACTGCAAGAGTGGAGATTAAGGCCTCCAGCTCCACAATCAGGAGAACCAAGGTTACCATCTCTGTTATACTGAGTTATTCACTCTTGTTAATGTGCCATACATTTCTTCACCTCTCTGAGTCTGTTTCCTGGCCTGTCAATGGAGGTAATTATGTTTGTTTCATAGGGTTGCTAGAAAAGATCATATAAGATAATGTAAGCAAAATTCCCAGCACAATGCCTATGCCCTAGTAAATGTTTGATAAATGGTATGGATTATCATTAGAAAACATATTAATTAGGTCTGTAATGTCTTAACACATTTGGTTGTTTTTCAAGTGATGTTGTTTAAGCTAAATTAAGCTGCCTACTTCATGTGACTGAGGCTGAGGTTTAGCTCAGTTGGTAGAGTGGTGCTCTGTGCTCTCTGTGGCCATGAGTTCAATCCCCAGCACTGCATAAATGGGAGAAGGACCTGGAAGTCCACTCTGGATATAGCCCTGAAACAATCAGCCATTGAGAACCCCGTGAATAGCTGAGAAGCACTGATATAGTGCCAGGCCTCCTCAGTAGTGTCGGGGATTGTTTTGTTCCGTTATACATAGGGTCATACCTAAAAACAACATCTTAATTCAATTACATTCCTAGCTCATGCATTATGGTATAGTAAGGTTTTTTCCTTTCCCCTAAACATCTTTTCCTTCACATTTTGACCTTTGATATTTCTAATCCCTTGAGGCATCCCAGAATCAAGGCAGAGTATGAACAATACAGGTGGTTGTACAGGAGATGCCTAAGAAATGCTGAGGAATGTAATACAGCACAGTGTGCTCTTCTAATCCTTACAGGATCCTTTCAGGAAGGTGAAAGGCCAGAACTATTTCCCTAACAACACTTAGAGATGCCATTTGCCCATTTAATTGTGTTATTTGTGTGGATGGTGCAAAAGCACTGCCTGGTAAACTTGGTTCTGTCTGACTATACTCTAGTGCTTCAGTGACACCAAGTTATACTAACAGTCAGTATGTAATCTACCACCAGCTACTCAAAAAAATAAAAGAAAAAAGGTAATATTGTTTAAGAAAGTCCTTGATGAACCAGTAAAAGTTAGTAATGTTATTTTATTTTTTGCCGTACTGAGCAGTCGAACCCAGGCCCTCATACATACTTTGCAACCGCTCTACCACTGAGCTGCACTCCCAGCCCATTTTTTTACTTTTGATTTTGAGACAGAGTCTTGCTAAGTTATGCAGGCTGCCTCTGGTCTTGAACTTCTGATCCTCCTGCCCCTGCCTCTCAAGTCACTAGGATTTTAGGTGTGAGCTACTGCATCCAGCCAAAGTTAATAGTTTTATTAAGTCCCCATCCTGGAGCCCTTTTAATATTCTGTGTGATGAAATAGTAACTGATGTGTTTTGGCTACATACTAAAGTACCCTGGTTATCTCAAGGAAAGCACTGAATGGTTGAGTTGCAAGCTAAACTAGCCACTTCTTTGCACCTGTATTAGTCTGTGACAAAGAAACTGATGGAAACAAACTTTTGGGGGAGAAATTTATTTGGGGGCTTATGGCTAGAGAATTAGACCATAATAGTGGCAAGACAGGCATGGTAGCAGCAACCAGCAGGGCCCATGTCAGTTGATCTTATGATGTGGCAGATCAGAAACAGAGAGGAGAGAGTGACCAGAAACCACAAAGGCTAACCCTGAGTAATTCATTTCCAAAAAGCTAGATCCCACTGCCCCAAATGTCCATAGTCTCCACAATCAGAACTAAATGTTGAAGCACGTGACCTTTGGGGGACATTTTAGACTCAAACCCTGATACTAGAGAACATTATTTTTCCTTGAAAAGACAATGAACCCACAAACTATGATTATTCGCACATGGATGTTTGGCATATATTTTCTTGAAAATGACAGGAGCCAAGTGTTATAAGGAAAACAACTGAAAGTATTTGTTGCTAATGATTAAATTTGACATTTCAGGTAACAATTAGGGTGTCAGGAAACAAAAATTTCTTATTACCTTTAAGGGATCATATTAACAAATGTGGTTTTTGATCTGTACAATGCAATGTATCAGCATTCAGAACAGCTACATAAGTAAGGGTCCTGATATTTACCAAATGACCAATACATGATACAACCCAATCAAACATGGATAAAAGGTCCACTGAAAGTTCAGAATAGATGAATGAATTTTAATGCACCATGAAGGCACATTTTTTCATTGATTAGGTTTAAGATTCCACATTGCAACTTCTCAAATGTTATTGTACATCAGAGAATATCTCCAATTACTGTGGTGGTCTGCCTTCCAACTATGTATCTGTAAGATGGATTTTGTTCATATAACTCATCAGAACAACAGATTACACTAGATTGCATGCAGAAGCAGAAGTGAGCATCCAGGTACATGATGTTGATTCAGACATAAACTTGCAAAGCTGTAAAATGGTGAAAGACTTCTCACTGTTCTTGAAAATATGGTTATTTTCATTAAAATAAGATTTTTGTGTTTTTATATAATAAATTGATTATTGGGGTCCTCTAATTTTTAAGAAGCCTGCAGCCATTCCACTGTAGTATCCTATCTCATCAGATCTCGGAAGCTAAGCAGGGTCAGACCTGGTTAATACTTGGATGGGAGACCACCTGGGAACACCAGGTGCTGTAGGCTTGGGAGAAGGACCCGGCAACCCACTCCCAAAAAGCAGTTAGCCATTGAAAACCCTATGAATAGCAGAGAAGCATTAACAATACTGTTTCATCTGTTGTGCATAGGGATGCTATGAGTCAGACACAAATTTGATGGCACCTAACAACAACAAAAACAATTTTAAGAGTAAAACGGGGCCATGAAACCAAGAGAGCTTGAGGACTGCTACCCTAGCCCATGCTTTCCTTTTCTAAACTATAGCTGTCTCCATATTTTATTGTCATTAAAATATTGCAGCACTGTATGCCCCCCTCTCCCTAGCTGGATGTACAGCTCCTTGAGGATAGCTTCTTCTTTTTGTTTGTGTCCTCATTGACAAGGACATGGCAGGCAGGTGATTCATGTTTTCCAAATATTTAATGAATGGGACAAGGCATGTTAGATTGCCTCTCCATCTGTAAAAATGGGATCTCTTGGCCACAGGATTACCTGAAATATCAGCTTACGATCTGAGGTTCTCATCCTACAAATGTAGTTCTTGTGTAGATCCACCTCTTGGTATCTGTGTAGGTGGACAAGTTATTGACTTCTTGTCTAAGACATTAACCCCGTTTGAGAAATGCAAATTCCCTGGTCCCAGGCCAGACCTACTGAGTCAGAGACTCAAAGATGGGCCCTGCAGGGGATCCCCATGCACCCTGAAGTTTGACCACTTCTAAGCATTTCTTCTCCTCTGAAATGAAGACTATCACTCTCACTCCAGGGGTTTGCAGGAGATGGTCCTACAAAATGCCTAGCAGCAATGGCTGAACACTGAGGGAGCCATATGTATTCTTCTAAAGAACAGGAAGCTTAGGCTGTTTCACGGTTCATGAGTCATTTGCTTACCCTCACCCACAGCCCTTGCTCATGTTCTGAGGTGCTGAGTTCAAGGTAGCCAGTGGGGCTGAGCTAAGGGAAGATACAGAGAGGCCTGGAAAGCCAAGCAGGAAAACGTGCAGCCAGGGCCTGAAGCTTCTCTGTTCTTCCCTCCTCCTTTGTGAAAGTCTGTCGCCCCTTGACCCTGCAGGTTCATTTCTCCCACCCTAGTGAGCACATTAGAGTCCAGTGAACTCCACAAAAGTCCTGATGGGGAGAGAGGGAGGAAGAGAATTGACATCTTAGAGAGGTTGAGAGAGAGGAATGCTCGGCAGATTAGAGCAAGTAACCTTTGCAGGTAGCAGCTGGGAAAACAGAAGGTGAGAAACAGTCCTGGACAAAGAGGATGAGTCAGGGCCCTGGCACACCGGGCCTGAGCTTCCTGGTGTCATGCTCTCCACTCTCTGGCCTGGCTTATCAGAGGACATATTCCTGTGACCCGATTAAAGGTCTATTTGCAACTGCAAGTCTTCTTGCTAATTGGGAAAGCATGGAACTGCACAGGCAGCAAAGCCATGGAGGATTCAGGGCCTTGGGAGCATCGGCTGACCCATTAACTGCCTCCCCACCTGCAGCTCCCAGCCCCAGATACCCAGAGCTCCGATGCATTGATTTGCTCCTACATCCACTCCATTCATTCACTCATTCATTCACTCATTCACTCTGTTCTCTGTTGGTTTAGTCCTTCCCTTAAACATTTATTAATACCCTATGGAAACAACATCCTCTTCCTCCTCCTCCTCCTCCTCCTCCTCCTCTTCCACTTCCTTCTCCTCCTCCTCTTCCACTTCCTCCTCCTCCTCCTCCTCTTCCACTTCCTCCTCCTCCTCTTCCACTTCCTTCTCCTCCTCCTCTTCCACTTCCTCCTTCTCCTCCTCTTCCACTTCCTCCTTCTCCTCCTCTTCCTTCTTCTCCTCCTTTTATTCTCCTCTACCTCCTCCTTCTTCTCCTTCTCCTCCTCCTCCACCTGCTCTTCCTCTTCCTCCTCTTCCTCCTCCTCCTCTTCCTCCTCCTTCTTTTTCCCCTCCTCCTCCTCTGCTTCCTCCTCCTTCTAGACTGGTGGTTCTCATAATAGGAGCAGTCTTTCCCTCTTCCATTCTTAAACATTTAGTAATGTCTGGAGACACTTTGATTGTCAAATTTGAAGCAAGTTTTGGCAAAGAGTGGACAGACATGATGTTATTTGATATGCTGCAACGCATAGGGCAGCCCCCCAATAGAGTTACTGAGCCCAACATATCAACAGTGCCCCAGTTGACAAACTTTGGTATCTACGAAAGGAAGATATTTGAGGGTCACAGAGGGACTAAATAGGCAATGGGGACAGCAGGCTTTGACCTGTGTTGCCCAGATGGGCAGAGAAGAGCTAGAGAGAATGGAGTGATGGCTAGAAGAGGGAGCATGGAGCAAATGGGAGATCACTTAGTCTAAGTGTCACTAGGGGGCAAGGGCCAGGGTATGAGGGGAGAGGAGGAAGGGGAGCCTCTCCATTTGTTCTTTGAGTCTTTCTTCAAGTCTGAGAAGATTTTCTCTTTTTGCCAAGGTTCTAGAACCCTATATTGGAAGCAGGTGTCATGGAGCATATAGGGGCATAGTAGCTATCTTGTCTCAGAAGATGAAATCGCTCAAGTGGCCAATGAACAGTCAGCTCCCTCCTGCTTGCTTTCTCTGAGGTCGTTGTTTCTGTGCATGTGTTTCTGGCAGGCATGGGGCCCCACAAATCTGGGGGCTCTAGCCCTGACATATGTTTCCTTACAGACCCAAAAGGAGGCTCTCTATTCTGATCCTGCAGAAGGTTCCTCTGGCCAGCATGGGCACCTGGCTCTTTGGGGATCCAAATGGAGCAACCTATCTGTAAGCTTTAGCCTCTGGGGCCTCCCCCACCATCAGGCTGCACCCAGATTTCAGCAGCTGAGTTACAGAGGGGGTTCATCTCTGAGAATTTAGTTACCTTAGAAAGAACCTCTTTGCCTAAACCTTTGGCTTGTATCTTATTTTTAACCCATTTAGTTTGTTTTGGTAATCTATTGCGTAACAAAGGTATTGACTGGAAGCAACAGGAATGTCATCATTGTTCAGAGTCCTGAGAGTTTGCTGGGCCCAGCCAGATACTTCTTGCTCACCTTTCCTTGTGCAATTACAATCAGACAGTGGCTTGGGTTAGAATCATTGTAGGGCCTTCTTCATTCACATTTCTGGCAGTTTTTGGTGGTTGCCAAGTAAGATCTCAGCTGAGACTATGTTCTCGAATACCTATACCTGTGTTTTCTCTCTGTCTTGGGCTTCCTTACAATATGGTGACTAGATTTCAAGAGAGAACATCCCAAGAGGCAGGAACTGAATGCTGTCAGTTTCTAAAGGCCTTGGCCTGGCATAGCGTAGTGTCCCTCATATTAGATTTGTTGAACAGTCACAGAGCCCAGATTTGCAGGAGGAAATGTAGATACTGCTTCTAGATCAGAGGAGTGTCAGGTACTTTGGGGGCCATATTTTGAACCCTATATGACATGTGATCAAGGGGGAATGAACTTTGTTTATCCATCAGATTATCCTGAGCACCAATTTTGCATCAGGTTCTACTGTAAGAAAGAGGGGATTGAGACAGGCTTCCTGCTCATGAGGAGTTCACAGTGAGTGGACTAAGATGTGGGTCTTTGAACTCTATGTTCTGAGTGCTCCTCCTGGTTGGAAACAGGAGACAAGGCCAAAGCTGGCTGGTTTCTGAGTCTGTGTTGTGGCTCTCCTGGGAGCTTCCAGTGGCACCCCAGGACAAGACCCTCCCCACGGGCTCTTAGCTTGAGAATGAAGCCTCACTCTTTTTTAAAGCTTAGAATGCTTCATGGATTTGCATGTCATCCTTTCGCATGGGCCGTGATAATTTTCTCTGTGTCATTCTACTTTTAGTAGATATGGTGCAGAAGCAAGCACGTCTCTCTTTTCTTTTCACCTTCACAGTTGTTAAATTCCCTTTGGAGGTTAAGTTCACGTGCAGCTGGTTTTCTGTTGCATGCATCCAAACAGATATAAATCACTGAGTAAGAGAAAATTAGAGGAAATGGTACAGGGATGCATATAAATCATTGTGGATGCATGGTAGAGGGATTTTCTAGTATTAGATTGTATGTGATTTTGTTTTATTTGCTGGTTTTATAGCCTAAAATTTGAATTAGATGTGACTCTCCTATGAAAGCCTTGAAAATAAAATGACCATCTACAACTACTATTATTCTGTAAATGAACAGTTCCCTTAATCCCACCCCCAATGGCAAGGACATAATGAATAAAGGACAGTCCTTTAAATTAAGATGAACTTAGGTTTTTCAAGAACACATTATATGCTGGGCGCAGTGCCACACACCTGTAATCTAAGTGACTTGGGAGGAAGAGGCAGAGGATCACAAATTTAAGTCCAGAGGGAGACTGTATTACTTAGTGGGACGCTGACTCAAAATTTTAAAAAGGAATTTAAAAATGGGCTGGGGGTGTAGTGCAGGGTAAAGAGCTTGCAAAGCATGTGTGAGGCCCTGGGTACACCCCCAAATACCAAAAAAAATTTTTTTCTTTCTCCTTTTCTTCTTCTTTTTTTCCTCCCCCCACCCCCGCTCCTTTTTTTTTTTTTTTTTTTTTTTTTTTTTTTTTTTTTTTTTTTTTTTTTTTTTTTTTTTTTTTTTTTTTTTTTTTTTTTTTTTTGCTTATTTTTAATTTTGTTTTGTTTATTTGGTTGGTTGTGTTTTATGAGACACTGTATCACTATGTAGCCTAGGCTGGCCTCAGACTCATATTGATCCTCCTACCTGAGCCTCCCAAGGGTTGAGATAAGTTTATGCCACCATGCCCAGCTCAGCATTTCATAATTTTGTCATCATGCTGCATACCACCAAAGGCGTTTTGTGTATTGTCTTCCTTGTGCCTTTGACCATGTGGCATAATTTTTGCTCCTGTGGCTTTGGGCCTCACCTCTTCTCATGAGTTATTTGACTCAGAGCCCCTGATCCACTTGTAGGAGCTGATAGAGTACTTGAGATGTCCAACCACTGGTCATGTCTGAGTCCCTCTGTCCCTAATTCTCTAATTTTGAGAATGGAAAAAAAAGTGAAATAAGAAATTCAACCAGGTAAACTGACAGAGTTATTTTACTCCAACGTGCCCTTACTCTGGACTGGGGTACTAACCACCTTCCAAAGTTTCTTTCACTTTTCTTTGTAAAACCCAAAGCCAACCCAAGGTCCCACAGGGGTCATTTCCTGATGATGAATCCCCCCATCTTCCTTCCCATCACTCTGTTAATAGCTTGGTCCCTGGGAGTTTCCTCTCTGAAATTTAGGAACGCCTCCAGCGAGCTGTCATCTTTCCAAATGGTTTCTGATCAGAGCCTCAAGATTGATTAGCACCTGCTCTCCTACTTCTCCCCACCTGGAGGCATCTTTGAGAACAGCGCGCTGAAAGATGACAGCAGGAGGGGCCTGCAGAATTCATAAATGGCTTTGACTGCGTGGATTTTGATGAGGCAATATGGGAAATGATTGCATTAAGCGTTGCTATTTATTTACTTGACTTTGTACAGGACAATCAATTTCTCCACCTTCCGCGCCTCCTGTCAGAGTTAAATGGTGGAGCAGGCGGGCCAGACACATTACCTCATTGCTCTAAGAGATGCCGGACTTCTCAAACCACTCCAGAATGTTTGTAATAACAGCATCTTTCATTCCCAGCCTCTTAGGGAGTGGACATTCTCTCTCCACACAACAGGACGTCGGGGATGGTGAAGTCCGATCAGGAAGCAATGAGCTGGTTTCTCCTTGAATTGTGGGACGATGCAGTTTTTGTAGGACAAATATTGGCAGTTCCATGGAGGCAGCCTCACAACTGAACACGTAATGTTTGTCAGGACAGTATTACTCTGTTCTAGGAAGGTAGGAGTTGGTCCTATGTGAACATTTAGGAGGAAGATTCTAGACTCTTGCAGAGAGAGCTGGACAGTGTTCATACCTGGTCACAGAGGACATCACATGGGTGTTGTGTGAAAACATGGTGGTCAGAGTGTGAACCAGGTCTGTCAAGAAGGCCCCAGGGAACAGTGCGTGCCTCTGTGGTGCGTGTTGATTGGATATTTGGGGCAAATTCTGTAGAATTGATCAGAATGCTGGATGTCTCCTTGAAGACAGTCTCTGACTTTGAATAAGTTCTGAAAAGCAGGCTTCTGAGTTAGATGGAAAGGCTGGTTTGAAAAAGAGGAAAGAAAATAATGTTTGCTTTTTATTTAAGAGGTAAAGAGTAGAAGAGGAAGATTGCTTAGTCACAGGGCTTGAATTTGAGTTTAAATTCTGTCAGTTCTGCGGTCGAGTCACGGAATCTCTAAGGACCAACTTCCTCATAAAGAAATTTTATAAAAACACAAAATCGGGGTGACGGTTAGTTTAGGTGTCAACCTGGCTGAGCTGCAATATCGACATTTGGTTAAACGTTATTCTAGATGTTTTTTGGAGGTTTTTTTTTTTTTTTTAGAAAAAATTATCGATGAAATCAATAGAGTACCCTCTGTAATACAAGTGGACTTCATCCAATCAGGTGAAAGTCTTATTTTAAAAAAAATACAGAAACAGATTGACCTACTCCTAGGTAAAGGAATTCTGCCAGCTGTGCATCTTTAAACTTGAACTGCACCTCTTGTCTGGGTCTCCAGCCTCCCCTGCAGACTATGGGCTTGTCAACAACCACAGTTGTTTGAGCTGCTTCTTTGAAATCAATCTCTGTCTCTGTCTCTGTCTCTGTCTCTGTCTCTGTCTCTGTCTCTCTCTCTCTCTCTCTCTCTCTCTCTCTCTCTCATAGAGAGAGATATTCTCATTCTCTGGAGAACCCTAAACAATACAGTTCTATAAAGTACGTATTAAGTTCAGCTACCTTACTCATCAATTCAAGACATAAGGCACCTGTGCTGGATCTGACCTAGCAGGTGGTACCTTGACACGAACTTGACCTCTGGGAGACCACATTTCCTGCTGGGCCCCCAAACAGGGCATAGCACACAATTTATTCCCATTAAGTGATCATTTCTTTTCTTATTTGGGCCCTAATGCTGGGACCTGATTCTGGGTTCATTCTGGAGGAATGGGGCTTGAAGGGACCTAGAACAGAAGGAGAGTGGATCAAAAGATAGGGTGCAGCTTCCTCTGAGACCTGAGAAGACAGGCAGAGGCAGGAGAAATTCAGGGAAGTCTGCGTGGACACCAGGAAGCAATGCTGTATGCAGAGTGCCTCGCTTCACTCTGCCCTGAAAGACTTCCGGGGACATCAAGCCCAGAGGAGGAGGGGGCTCCCTCAGAGCATGGCTACCTGCCCCTCCATTGTTGTTGGATCTACAGCCCTGTTCATCCGGGCTGCCTCAGACCTCTCGTCCTGCTAGTGAGCATGGATATAAGCTCAGAAAATCTGCACAGATTTATTATAAAAGATTTACATCATATACATATTTATCGTCCTTTTTTTCCAGACACAACACAATTTCCACTAACATTGCATATTCATTCTTATGAGCTCAAATTTATTATAGAACTCAATTTTTTTCTCTGCATGGGTCGTACCCTTTCCTTTCTGTGCCTTTCTGATTTTAGAGGTGCTTCTTCCAAAGGCCTGCATTCGTCTTTATGCTTCCCTTCCCTTTCACATCTTCCGGCTGTCACTTATGTTTACAGAAATTAACATTTTTTTAGTAGGATGCAGGCGTGGTGGTGCACACCTGTAACCCTAGCACTTGGGAGGTTGAGGTAGGAGGATCACAAGTTTAAGGCCAGCGTGGGCTACCTAGTGAGACCCTGTCTCAGAAAAAAAAATTTTTTTAGTATGAAATTAACAGATGCCTACTGTCAAAAACATAGGTAAAATACTAGGCATAATTCTGTTGATATTTTCTCTATTTACTTGGAGTCCCTCTATCTAGTTTATTATCATTTTGTACCTAGCATTCTATTATAAGCATTTTGATATGAAAAAAAATCAAGAACTTTATTTTTAGTGACTGCGATTTGATTGTCTACCTTTGGGTACAATACAATTTGCTGAATGATTTCTGTAATGTTGGACATTTGGTTTGTTATCTGTTTTTCAAAAAATGATTATGCATAACACTTCAAAGACCATATTGTACCTAACTCTCAGTTTGCCTTTTGGGTTACATATTTAGGAAAGATAGTCAATCATGATCCTGGCTCACATCTATCAAGCACTCCCATGGAGCAGGCCCTGTGCTAAGAGCTTTACCTCGGCTTGCCTGCTTGTTTCTGGCAGTTTCCTTGTAGAATAGGTATGACTCCCATTTTTTCTGACGTGAGCCACATCAGTGTGGGTGGGGTGGCTAGTGCTTGTCCATGACAGCCACTCCGCTAGCGAGTAGCAGAGTTCACCTTGAACCCAGGCGACCTGCTGCCAGCACAGGTAGCCGTTCTGCTGGCTGAAGGCCTGGGCATTTTCCACAGCTTCTTGTACAGACAGCCACGTTGCTTTATAAAAGTAGTCCTGATCAGCTGGGTGTGGTGGCGCATGCCTGTCATCTCAGATACTTGGGAGATGGAGGCAGGAGGATCAAAGGTTCGAGGCCAGAGGCAGCCTGTGTAACATAGCAAGACCCTGTCTCGAGATAAAAAATAAAAAATGGGCTGGGGATGCAGCCCAGTGATAGAGCATTTGCAACGTATGTGTGAGGCCCTGGGTTCAACTTCCAAGTATCTCAAAGAAAAAAAAAAGTGTCCTGAGGGGACCTGCTCCCCCTCATCCTCCTCTAGAACACACACTCCTCAGCAAGTGTTTGACCTCAGTAGTTGCTGCAAGGGTCTCATAGCAGAGTCCATGAGGTAGAATATTGTCTTTCTTCCTGAAGCCAGATTTCCCAAAAAAGGCCAGGGCTGGCATGGAGGGTAATTCAGGTGTGCCAGCTTTTTCCTGGGGTACTTTTGTGCAAAGGGAGGCCACAGCCAGGCAAAGCGGGAGCAACATCATATCCAGCACTGGGAAAAAGAAGTTGAATTTGTCTTTCTTTTCAATTCTGGTCTCATTAGATTTCCAAGAGATTTCATGCCTCTTAATGCATTTGCTACACCAAGATGCTTGGGTTTTCTTGTCCTGGCAGATGAGACAGGCAGGGAGAGAGGGAGGGCTGGGTGGTAGGAGGCGGGGCTCTGGGAGGGCAAGGGACAGAGGCTAATTGCCAGCAGGGAGTCTGGAGTAGGGGAAGTGATAGAGGGCTGCCAGGCTGGAAGAAGACTACTGCCAAAGCGCCTGTTACTCAGGGCTACTTGCTCCTCCCCAGCCGTGCTCAGCACCCACCTGTGCAGACTGGAAGGAGGACATCCACTCATGAGAATGATAGGATTGGAAGTCCCCTTTGGGGCTTCTTGGTGGCTCCCCTGATAAGGTGATACTTAGGTTCAGACCCAAGGCACATCATGGCCACATCCTTCTTGTTGCCTCTGATCGAGGAGCAGGTGAGGAGGGGCCTGGGGAGGCAGCCAGCACAGGCTCAAAGGCTGTGTGATTGCAAAAACCAGCTCCATGCCATGTGCCACCCAGGATAGCTTTGGAGAGGGTCCTTTCCAGAAGGATGAGCAAGGTTTATGGGAAAGGGGCCAATGGAGGGGCAACAGGAAGCCAGAGGCTGGATGAAAGGGGGTGGAAAAGGGCCTCCATGGGAGATGACCATGACTGTGAGCCTCGGCATCCTGCACTGAGGTCAGTATGGCTCGAGTCACCTGCCGCTCTCCAGACAGTCTTGCTTGTCGCTCCTCTATGCTTTTCCTTTCCTACTTTCTTCCCTATTATTCTCTTCTTTGAGGAGGTTTTGGTGTGTCCCACCAAAGAGTTAGGGGTATCAAGTCCCCCAAGTCCCTGACCCTAGGGTCCCCAGCCCCATGCTCCTTAGACCCCCTGGACAGCCCCGGGGGAGGACCACAGTTTCCACCATGCTACTCCTGTCTGGGGGCTTACTGGTGACTTCCTATCCAGGTTTCTTCTCTTCTCGCAGGACTGGGCAGTCTGGGGCTGGCTCCTTTGTCCAATTCCTTAGACGGGACTATCCCCTTACTTTCCCAGGCCTTTGGTCACTCTCTCTCACAGATTCTCTGAGCATGGGGACCACACTCTTCAGTCTCAAAATCAGATTCCCTGACATGTGCACATGCATTTTATGCACACATATGCCCATACATGGACTGTATACCTATATATGTAGGTGTCTGTAAGTGTCCAAACTCATGTCCTTTGTTGCTTTCACAGAACACCCCAGAAATCTCAGCCTACAGGGTTGAGCCCCACTTTCTCAGGCCACTGTGAGAAGTCTTTGTCTTTTCAGTTAGCTTCATTTTAGCCTCCTCCTTTTAGTAAGTTTATTTTTCTCTCTCAAGTGGAAAATCACATTTGAGCAGCTGTACAGAGCAATCACATACCGAGACATTGGATTTTCCCCAGGAGGCAGCCCCAGCATAGCTGGTGTTTCTCTGGGGGTGATGCCAGACCTATCAGGGAATACACACAGGCTGGGGGAGCAGTGAGTCAGGTGGCACAGACAGACACAGATGGACAGAGAGAGGAATGGCCCCGGAAAAAAATGGACAGCGCAGAGCACTGGAACCCTGAGGTTGAGGCTGTTGCAATCTGTGTGCCTCTCTGTTGTCTTCATTCCTCTGCTCTTGATCTCACTTGGTGAATGTGGCAAAAGGGCAATGAAGTTCCCTCATCATGCACTGATGCCTGATCCCTCTGCTTCTGGGCTGGGCTTTGAGTGGGAATTAACTTGCCCACTTGGTAAGTGCTAGACTCTGCCTTTCTCCCTTTTCTCTTGGCCCTTTTGCCATTGGACCTCTTCATGCCCTGGATAGGAAGAGGGCCAGGCCCTACTAGGGGCTGTGTTGCTAGCTTGTCTCTACCATCATTCTGGATCTTGAAGGATCTCCTAGGCATTGCCCTCTCCTACATTTCTTGGTCTCTGCCCACATGAACATCTCGGGGACATGCATCAGTCTACAACCCTGAAGGTCCTACCATCCAACTTACTCATCCTGCCTTCATGGGTAGGTACAGAGTCTCCCAAAACACTTCACCTGTGACCTCTGTCCCCTGGCCCCAGCCTCAGAATCTCAGGCTCATCCATTAGCCTTGGACATCCCCCACCCCACATGCACCTGAGGCCCAGCATCATATGCCCAACAGAGCTCTGTTTTCCAGGTGACATGGGGGCTCTGCAGAAAAGGGTCTCTGTTCAGACCAATATGGTACAGGTAGGTGGGGTTCTTCCCTGCAGGACTTCTCAGACCTTTGCACTTTTGAAGACTCTCATAGAAGGTTTGTTGTTGTTGTTGTTGTTGTTGTTAGGTGCTGTCGAGTCTGTATCCAACTCATAGCGACCCTATGTACAATAGGTGAAACACTATTGTCAGTATTGTCAGTGCTTCTCTGCCATTCATAGGGTTTTCAATACCTGATGGTTTTTTGGAAGTGGGTTGCCTGGTCCTTCTCCCAAGCTTACAGTACCTGGTGTTCCCAGGCGGTCTCCCATCCAAGTACTAACCAGGCCCAACCCTGCTTAGCTTCTGAGATCTGACAGGATCAGATGCCACAGTGGTATGGCTGCAGGCATGGAGGGTTTAGAATGAACTTTTTCCTAGGCTTATTTGACCACAGGAAGCTTTTCCTCTTAGAACACCCACTGATACACCACATAACAACCGGGGGAAGAGGTTCAGGAGAAGCAATTTGTTAAAACTTATCCTGTTTGCTCAAGCTCATGGAAGTTGAGTATTATAGATACTACACAATAAGTCATATCAGTAAACATTTCTCATGCACATTTTCTGTGCGGCACATCAGGTTGGGCCCTGTTGGTTAGCAGATTCTTCTCTCCCAATTCCGTTCTGTGATTTAGAAATCAGTTTACTTCTGAGGGAGGAGAATTTTTATTACAGAAAGACTTCTGTCTGAATGAAACACACACATTTACTGCTTCAGAGCTACTAAGCTGGGATTTAGGAGTCAGATGTCTCCCTGAGTGGCTGAGTACCGCGTTCACCAGGATATTAAGACATGGGGCACTTCTCTCCTGCAGTGCTGATCCCTGGCAGCTCACCACATTACAGGGAGGTCTCCCAATTTGCCACTACTTGAAAAGTGAGCGCCCAACTGTTTGAAACAACTTAAGAAGAAAGGAGAGGGAGAGGGGAGGGAAGGAAAAGATGGGTGGAAACAAGAGAGGAGAAAGTGAGGCAGGTGGCATTATGCTGGGCACATTGGCAAGGGATTGTTCCTGAATCTTCTAGCTTCACTTTCAGAGGCATCGAATGTGAGGGGTACAGGGTTTGACCCATTTTAGGTGTGAGCGATATAAGCATAGTAATAGATTTGATCAGGGAAGTGGCAGTGTAGACATAACACCCTAGCCTGTCTCTCCTTCAGGAATGCAATCTAGTTCATGCATAGGAAAATGCACCCCTTAAAGGGTCTTTAGTATTTTCACAAACGTGTGCAACCACCACCATCATATTCCAAAACATTTCATCGTCCCCAAAAGAAAGCCATTCTTATTAACAATTCCTCACCATTAGCCCTCTACAAAGTCCCAGGCAACCACTGATCCACTTTCTGCCTCTGTGGATTTGCCTACTGTGGACATTTCATATAAATGAAATCACACATACATAGTCTTTTATAACTGACTTTGTTCACTTAGCATAATGTTTGTAAGGTGATCCTTGTTGGACCTTTGTCAGCACTTCATTCCTTTCTTTGACTAAATACTATTCCATGGTATGGATATACCACATTTTCTAAATCTATTCATCAGTGTATGGATATTTGAGTTATCTCTACTTTTTGGCCACTACCACTAGTGCTTATAGATATTATTGTACAAGCTTTTGTATGGACATACATTTTTAGTTTTCTTGAGTTTGTACTAAGGACTAGAATTTCTGGTTTGTATGCAAACTCTATATTTAACTATTAGAAGAATTGTTAAACTTGTTTTTGAAGTGGCAGTACCATTTTACATTCCCAACAACGATATCTGAAGATTCTAACTTCCCCCATCCTCACCAGTATTTATTATTTTCTCATTTTCTTATTGTAGCCATCCTGGTGAGTTTGATGTATTATCTCATTGTGATTTTGATTTCCATTTCCTAATGATGGTGAATGTCTTTTCATGCTGCTTCTGGCCATTGGGATATCTTCAAAGATGTGTTTACTCTACACTTCTGCCCATTTTTAAATTGGGTTCATTGTCTTTTTATTGTTGAGTTGTAAGAGTTCTTTATATACCCTGCATAGTATTCTCTTATCAGATATACAATTTATAAATATTTTCCCATTCTCTGTTTTTTCTTTTCATTTCCTTGATAGTGTTCTTTGAAGCATGAAATGTTTTGATTTCAATGAAATCCAATTTACCTATTATTCTTTTATTTTTCCTTGTGCTTTGGTCTCATATCTGAGAAACTCATTACCTAATTCAAGGACATGAAGATTTATGCCTATGTTGTCTTCAAAGAATTTTATAGTTTCAGCTTTTTAAACTTAGATCTTTCATTCATTTTGAGTCAATTTTAGCAATGTACTCTCTTAAGATAATCAATCAATTCAAAGCAGAACAGAACCTCTGAGCTGGGCCAAAGCAAACCTATGGGTCACCAGTTCTGTGAGTTCTGAGCAGGACTTTCTGCTACTCTTCTGTCAGACTGAAAGCCTTTTGTGAGTGAGTGGAGAATCCCTAGATGCCAAGGAAAGACATTTTGGAGGAAGGCTTCCCGCAACAGGAGAGACCAATGGGAGCCGTCCTGGGCTAGGGGAGCGCGCCCTGTCTTCTGATGAGGAAGGTCTGATAAGCATGGACATTCTGTCCAGCAGGCTCCAGAGCTGGGTTAGACCTTATCATGACAGACTGAAACCAAACCCAGGATCTGTGGGCTTCAGGTCTGGCTTGTTCATGGTGCCCTCCTCGTGCCCAAGAGCAGGCCTGGTGTTTGGAGATCTGGGTCCTCGTGCTACGTCTACTATTACCAGCTTTATGTGATGCCAGTCTAGTCACTGAACCACTCCAAGACTCCAGTTCTTGATCTGAAACATAGCAGCAGTGGCCTGGTATTAAAGATCTTAATGACTGCTGGAGCCCCACTGCCATGTGAGGCTTCCAAGAAAGTTAGAGCATCTTGGTCATGGAAATGCCAGTAGTGTTTCCACCTGGGTGGAGAACAGAAATGCACACACACATTGTGCAGTCAAACTTGTTGTTGTTAGGTACCGTTGAGTTGAGTCCAACTCACAGCGACCCCATGTACAGCAAAATCAAACATTCCCTGCTTCTGTGCCAGGCACACGACCTTATTTATGTTTAAGCCCATTGTTGCAGACAGTGTGTCAATCCATCTAGTTGAAGATTTTCTTTTCTTTTCTTTTCTTTTTTTTTTCATTGACCTGTCACTCTCCCAAACATGATGTCCTTCTCCAGGGACTGGTCCCTCCCGACTATATGTCCAACATATGTAAGATGCAGTCTAGCTGTCCTTGCTTCCAAGGAGCACTCTGGTTGCACTTCTGCTAGGACAGATATGTTGGTTCTTTTGGCAGTCCATGATCTATTTAATATTCGTCTCCAGCACAATAATTCAAATGCACCTGCGGCCATTGGTCAAATGACTAAGGATTGCTGAATCAAACACAAACAGACCTCTTGACCACAGGACTTTGCAGAGCCTTTCAGGGAAGGCAGAGCCTGAATCTGTAGAGAGATGTGCTGTGCAGTTTTCCAAATTTGTTCAACCATGGAAGGGCTGTTATGAAAAGTGACCCTACCAGTTTCCCACTGAAGGAAGTGACACTCGCAGAGCTGGATCTCTGTGGGTGGTGTGGTGTGGGCCGGGAGCCATGTGATCTAACCTAGCATCCAGAGTTATGCCTCTCACGGTAAGCTTCATCCTCTGCTGCCGCCCACTGAGCTGGCCCAGGTCACAGAGAGGCACTGTGGTCAGCCTGAGGGTTTTCTCATCTTTTCTCTTGGTTGGTGTGACAGGGCTGAGTGCCCACATCCCTCTGTTGGACAGCTGTGGAAGAGACTTTTACCCTGGCATCTTTGAATGCACCTGGCCTGCTCCACACCAGTGGGGCTTCCATCATGCCAGAGGTGGAAAGCCAGACTGTCTCTGGGCCTTTCCACCACATGACTTGCAGCAGAACTGGCCAGGTCACTGTGAGACTGAGCCCAAGTGTTTAGGGAAGAGTCTCAGGCCCAAGGAGGTAAGGAATGGTCCAGCAGGGACACTTTTCATCAGTCTCTGTCATTTGCTGGGACTTTGGGATAGGATAGCTGGAAATAATAATGACAGAAGACATTATATACAACAATTGAGTTAATCGTTATTCATTACTTTACTCATTAACAATTTTACAATATATCTGCTATTGTTCAGGTATAATTTGTCCCTCAAGGATTCATGCGCCAGAGATTTGGTTCCCAGTGTGGCAATGCTGAGGGGTGGTAGAGCCTTTAGGAGGTGGGGCTGTGTGGGAAGGTGTTTAGATTATTGTGGGCATCACCCTCAGAAGAAAAGAATGCTGTCTCATTGGGGAGTGTTTCATTTTGTGGTACATACATCGGGTCACTGTGAGTCAGACTCAACTCGATGGCACCTAACAACAACAACAACAACATGGGAGTTCTAGCTCTTATGGGGCAAGATTAGCATGCATGAGACTGGCACCTCCCCTGAATCACTCTTCCACATATACTGCTTGCCATTCTCGCACCTGTTCCTGCCATGTAATGCTTTATGGCATGTTGGGATACAGCCAGGGGGCTCTTATAAGAAGCTGATGCCGTGTTGTTTGGGCTTTGTAGCCAACAGAACTATGAATGAGCCAAATGAACCTCTTTTCTTTATACATCATCCAGCATCCAGTACACTTTGATAGCAGCACAAAGTAGACGAATCCTTTCTTTTCTGTATTTTTGTGTTTAACTTCCTGGTTTCACACCTTTAGACAAATGTTTCTCTAATTTTGCCTTCCTGATGTACAATGTTACAGCTGCATGGTGGGTGGCAGGACACTGGAGGTGAGTATAGGGCATGGGAGAGGGAGTTCTATCCCTGAGACAGGTAGATGAACAGGGGCATCAGACCATAAGTTCTGATTCATCCAATTATAAAAAATGCTGTGCACTGTCACATGTGAATTATTCTACATCATTCTAGCCTGGATGTGTCAGATAGGTGGCCTATCTGGTCTGTGCCCCTCTCCCCACCCTGGAAGCTTTTAGGGAATTAGCAAAGTATCCTTGAATACTATCCTCTTCTAGGGCTAAGAAGACCATGCAATCTTCCTTTGCTGGTATGATTTGATTCTGCCATGACACATGGCTTTTAAGTCATCTTCAACAATGCAGTATGATTGCTGGTAGAACTGCTAAGGGGATCCAAGTTCCAAACCTTCACTTCCTTTGTGCTACAGTGCAAAGGTGGGGCCCACATTGTCTCTGCTCCTAGGAACATCAGTTTTGCTGGGGATGACTGGACCTGGGAAATCATAGTATTAGGCTAAAAGCAGTAAGATCTCACAGAAAGACAGATACAGACTCAGGAGCTTGGAGGAGAAAAGGTCATTTGCAGGTAGTCTGAGAGATAGGAAGGCTTCAGAAGAATAAAATTGTTTGCTTACTTTCTTCCTTTCTTCTTCATCTCCCTCCCTCCCTCTCTTCCTTCCTCCTTTCTTTCTTTCTCTCTCTCTGTATGTTGTTAGGTGCTGTCAAGTCAGTATCCAACTGATAGCGACCCTACCTACAACAGGTGAAACACTATTGTTAGTGCTTCCCTGCTATTCATAGGGTTTTCAATGGCTGATTGTTTTTTGGGAGTGGGTTGCCAGGTCCTTCTCCCAAGCCTACACCACCTGGTGTGCCCAGGAAGTCTCCCATCCAAGTACTAATCAGGCCTGACCCTGCTTAGCTTCTGAGATCTGACAGGATCAGATGCCACAGTGGTACAGCTGCAGGCTTCTTTCTGTATAAGGGTCTGAATTCAGGACCTTGTACATACTTTGCAAGTGTTCCACCACTGAGCTGCACCCCAGCCCCTTGTTTATTTTGATTTTGAGAAAAGGTCTCACTAAGTGACACCAGCTACCTCTGGCCTTAAACTTGTGATCCTCCTGCCTCCATCTCCCTGAGTTGGTGGGATTACAGGTGTGCGCCACTATGCCAGGTCGTAAAATGTTTTTGATGGAAGGTAGGATTTGAATATGCTGTGTGGGGAAAAGGATTTGTGTGACTTCTTCCAAGAGTTCATAAAGGGAAGCTGCCGTTGTGTGGTGAGATATTGTGCTGGCCCAGGATGGGAGAAGTCTGACACTCTGGGCCCTGGGGTTTGAAAATTGGAGGCAGTTTGTCACCTCTTTCTGTTCCCACACCGTTTCCTCTGAGGTTCTGGGGGACTTCCCCTTCATGCTTTAGTTTGGTAATGAGTGGAAAATCTCACAGCTCTAAATACCATCTATATGCTAATGACTCTACAATTTACATCTCCAGCCCAGACCAGTGCTCTAGAGTCATATATTCACCTGCTGACTTGACATCTCCCTGCGGATGGCTAACAGGCACTTTAAACTCAGTTTCCCACACGGAACTCTTGGTTTTCTCCTCCACGTCTTTCCTCTTGATCGCCCTCATTTTTCACCATCTGCACATCCAGTTTTTGATGTGGCTAGAGTTAGGTCATTCTTGATCCCTGCCCTCCACAGCTTCCCAACCCCACTTCAGATCCACCAGCAAGGTCTATGGCTCCCTCTCCAGGGTAAGCACTAGTCTCTGCCTTGCTCCATCTCTCGCTTCTATTCTTGCTCCCTTTACAGTCCACCCCTTACAGCCATGAGGCTGATGGCTTCAGAAAGTAAATTAGATCAACCACACCCCTCTCTAAAGACCTCCCGGGACTTCTCCTTTCACTGGAAATAAAACCAAATTCCTTGCCTGCCCTCTGTTTTGACCCCACTCCTCTGTCCAGGACACCAAGCTGGGGCCATACAAGACTTCCTGCTGTTCCTGAATACCCCACTGCCACTCCTGCCTGAGGGCCTTTGCACTTGCCACTGTCTCTGCTTCTGCAAGGCAAGTCCTCTCTGTAGCTGACTTTGACTTTCCCTGCCCAGCCCTACCTAAAGGGCTGTCCCTTCCCCCATCCTAGTTTCCTCATTTTACCCTGTCTTATTCTCAACAAAACAAACTGTCATGTCAGAGTTTGTGCATTTGTTCCCTTCTTAGCTATCTCCCCCTCCTCCTTTCCTCTCACCCCTCACTGCAGTGCAAGCACCATGAGGGTGCTGGATTTCCCACGTCTGGTTGGCTATGACATCCTCTGTATCTTTAATCTAGGAGGACCTAAGAAAAAATTTTAGCATGTATTTATAATGGAAAATTTCCAACATGCACAAAAGTAGAGAGAACCCACTTCTCCCCATCATTCAGCATCAACAATTATTAATTCAAGGACAATGTGTATTTATCTAGCCCTTATGTTGAAGCAAATCCAACACTTGATATCATTTTATCAATAAATACTTCAGAGTGTATCCCTAAAAGGTAAGAGTTCTTTAGAGAAAATAACCACAACACCATAATCACATCTAAGCAAATTTACAGTAATCCCGTCTCACACTGGATTTTTAGCTCCGTTGGTAGAGTGCCTGCTCTACACTCTCTGAGGACCTGGGTTCGATCCCCAGCACTGTAAAAATGGGAGAAGGATGTGGCAATCCACTCCTGAATACGACCTTGAAACAATCAGCCATTGAAAACCCTATGAGGGTCATGATGCGTAGGACCCAGCTGGACGGCACCTAACAACAACATTGAAGGATATGCAAGGAGTTCACATTCCCCAGATGTCTCATTCTTTTAGTTTGTTTGAATTGGGCTCCTAAGAAGACCCTTAAATTGCAATTGGTTTATCATGTCTTTTTGTGGTTCTTGTTAGGTGCTGTCAAGTTGGGTCCAACTCATAGTAACTAAAAAGTACATACTTTTTAGTCTCTTTCAGTCTGCAGTTTTCCCTCTGATTCTTTTTGTTCTTTTCCTTGAAATCTGTCTGTCCCATGGAGTGTCCCATGGTCTGAGTTGCTAATTGCCTGCCAGCAGTGTGGTTTAACATAGTCCTCAGTCCTTCATACTCCCTGTGAACAGGAAGTAAGAGGCTTGACAGGATCCAGGCTGTTTCTTTGGAAAAGATACTTCAGCCTTTCATGGAGGCACTTTGTGTCCGCTTGTTAAGGTGCTGAGTTTCATTGTCCAGATCCAGTGTTTCATCAGCATTTGAAAAACACAAAAATTTCAATTCTATCATTCCTTCTGCATATATTAACTAGAAGAGTTTTATAAGAAGAAACTTACTCTCCTCGAGGGACAGTGTATAAAGGAAAAGCAAAAATAGTAATAATAAGTGCCAGGCGCAGTGGCGCACTCCTATTATCCCAGCAGCTCCGGAGGTGGAGGCAGGAGGATCGCAAGTTCGAGACCAGAGGCAGTCTGTGTAACATAGTGAGACCCTGTCTCAAAAAGTAAAAAAATGGGCTGGGGGTGCAGCTCAGTAGTCCAGCACTTGCAGAGCATGCAAGCACGGAGGCCCTGGGTTCAACACCCAGTACACACACACACACACACACACACACACACACACACAAATAATAATAATAAAAATAAATTCTTGACTCTTTATCTTGATCGCTTTTCTAAATAATGAGTTGGTCCCTGAATCCTCCAGCTGATCAGTGAGGATGTTTATTTAAGTATCCTCATGAGCCCATAGATTGAAACATACTTGATGAATTTCAGTGGGTAGGTGTTTGTGGAGTGAATAGCTAAGTGAACAAATGAGAGGCTAGGGCTCTCCCTAGACTTTCCGTTTCTTCTTTCCAGATGTGTAGTCCTAGATTTCATATGCAAAGCCATTGCATGATTTTCTTCTAGAACTAATTCTATTCCTTTCATGTTTCCTTAGCACTCGGAGGTTTTATTGAATGAATACAACATAGGCCCTGCTGTTAGGAGTCCTCTTATCCATCTGCCGCTAAATACAAAAGTGTCAACTAGAGCTTGAATCATTTCTTTCATTATTGAAATCAGCTGATGTGTTTCCCACCTGGACTGGTCCAGAGCCAGGGGTGCTGACCTAGACGTGGTCCAAGCTCCAATGCTGTGGCCTTGGGCCACTTACCTTCCCTCTTGGCCTTAGTTTCCCTATATGAACTTGTAGGGATGGCAGCAGTTCATCCCCAAGGCTCTTTCCAGTCCTTACATTTTGGGGCTCTTGCCTCCTTCCTACTGCAGGAGACCTATCAGTAAAGGCCATGTGGACAATGTCAGAGGACAAGCAAGGCAGAAGCAGGGTGGGTCCCCAGAAGCATGAAGTAGGTCCCATGGGTCAGGATGAGAGCCCAGCACGCACCATCCAGATAGTGCCCAAATGGAGCTGCAGCTGGAAAACCTCTAGGAGGTTTTCCTCAATAACTGTCTGGAGTTTGGAGGGAGCAGCAGGTGCTCACCTAGTTAGGAAGGATGTCAGGGAGTGTCCAGTGGTGTCTGAAGGAGGGAAAATGATGGCCCAGTGCAGGAAGCTGTTTCAAAGTCTGGGTCTGTGACGTGATCTGATCCCTATGCCATGCTTTACAGACCCTAAGCTTCCTGTTGGGACGATGGCACCTTCAGTCATCTCTTTACCTACTGCCTGCTGTCCACCCTGGAGACTGGGCAGGCTCGCCCTGGCAGCCCCACCACCTGGGAAATCAGACATCTAGAGTGCCAGAGTCTGCTGGCATTTTCCTTTTGTCTGGTGCAGTATTAGATCGCCTGGGAATCAATAGCCGGCATTGGACACACAGCCCACTGAGCGCTGTTGTCTGCGTTCTGCCCTCCAGTCACACAGCCCCTGGATCCCCATTGCTGTCAGCCTGCAGCTCAAGCCCCCAGGGAGAAAAATCTGTTTATCTGTTGCTCACACGAGCTTCATGAGGTACCTAAAGATGATGGAGGGCCTTTTTCTCCTGCCTCTTGCCACTGCCCATCCTGAGAGGCAGGTCCTCAGCAGAAGAGATTATGCTGGGACAGGTGGGGTTATATATATGCAGGGAAAAACAAGCTTAGCCCCTGACTTCATTCCATACATAACCATTCACTCAAAAAGGACCAGGCCAAAATGGAAAAGCCAAAAGTATAAAATTTTTACGAGAAAGATTTCTTAGATATGACTCCAAAAGTACAGTCCCTAAGAGACAAACTGATAAATTGGATTCCATCAAAATTGAAATTTTTGTCCTTCAGCATATATCATTGAGAAAATTAAGCCAGGCACTGTGACAAATGCCTGTAATCTCAGCTACTCAAGAGGCGAAGGCAGGAAGATTGTGACTTTGAGGTGAGAGACTACCTGCGCCGCAATTCAGTGAGCCCATGTCTCAAAATAAAAAGTGAAAAAAGGAGCTCAGAATGCAGCTCAGTGGTAGAGCACTTGTCTGGCATGCAGAAGGTCCTGTGTTCAACCCCCCAGTACTGAATGAATGAATGAATTAAGGGATGGAGGAAAGGAGGGAGGAAGGGGGGAAGGAAAATTAGAAGACATAGCACACCTTGGGAGAAAATATTTGCACATAATATGGATCTTAAGGGTCTTATGTTTGGGCTTGGGGTGTGGCTCAGTGGAAAATGCCTGCTTGGCATGCATAAGGCCCTGGGTTAAACCCCCTAGTTCTGCAAAATGACTTATGTACAAAATATGTGTGTGAAGAGTCTTAAAATGCAAGAATAAGAAGTCAAACAACTCAATTTAAAAATGAGCAAAATATTTGAATAGACATTTCTGCAGAAAAGATATGCAAATGATTAATATGTCCATGAAAATATGCGCAACATCATTAGTCAGTAGGAAATGCAAATCAAAACCACAATGATATACTGCTTCACGAGAATGAATACAATTTTAAATTTTAAAAAATTGAAGTCTTGTACAGTACTGGTGTGAATGTAAAACTGTACAGCAACTTTGGAAAGCAATTTGGCAGCTTCTTAAGATAAACATAAATTTACCATATGACCCAGCAATTCTCCTAGTTTCTACTCAGGAGGATGAATACGTGTATCTATGAAATGACTTTCATGCAGATGTTCACAGAAGCATTATTCATAATAGTGAAAAAGTGGGAATAAACCAAATGTTCACCAACTGGTGAACAGATAAACAAAATGTGGTATATCCATACAATGGAATATTATTCATACATAAAAAGGAATGAAATTCTGACACATGGTACAGTGTGAAAGAGCCTCAAAAACATTATGCTTACTGAAAGAAGCCAGATACATAAAGTAATGCTGAATGAATCCATAGATTATCCAGAAAAGGCAAATCTATAAAAACAGAAAATAGATCGGGGTCTCCTGGCATAGCGGGTAGGGGCAGCTATAGACTGCAGATGTGCATGAGGAACCTTTTTGGATGGATGGACGTGTTCTAAAGTGGCATTGTGATGATGGCTGTGTAACTCTATAAATTTACAAAAAGCATTTGAACTATATTATATACTTACAATAAAGTTTATGGTATGTTAATTATACCTCCAGAAAGCTGTTTTACTCCTACAGCCGTACCACTGTGGCATCTGATCCTGTCAGATCTTAGAAGCTAAGCAGAGTTGGGCCTTGTTAGTACTTGGATAGGAGTTGTTATTGTTGTTAGGTGCTGTTGAGTCATATCTGACTCATAGCGATCCTTATAGGGTTTTCAATGGCTGATTGTTTTGGGATTGCCTCTGGAGTGGATTGCCATGTCCTTCTCCTGTTTTTGTGGTGCTGAAACTCAAACTCAGGACTGCAGAGCGGCTCTCTACCAACTGAGCTAAATCCCAGCCCATTGGATAGGAGAGCACCTGGGAAATGGGTGCTGTGGGCTTGGGAGAAGGACCTGGCAGCCCACTCCCAAAATAATCAGCCATTGAAAACCCTATGAATAGCAGAGAAGCAGTGACATTGTGCTAGGTGTGGCACAGTGTCAAAGAGTGTTTCGTTCTGTTGTACATAGGGTTGCTGTCAGTTGGACCCAACTCAACAGCACCTGACAATAACAACAAAGCTGTTTAAGGAAAAGCAAAGGAAAGGAGAGAGGTAGATTTGAAAATGTGCTTTGCCAAAGGAACCACCTAGGAGAGGGAAAGAAGGGAAGAGTGGGCTCAGGACCTCTTGGGGATCCTGCAGTCTCCCTCCCACTCACAGTATGTGACACTGAGCCGAGTGCCCAGGACCTGCTGCTCCTCCTCCTGCCCGTAGAAACGGCCGCTCTGAAGTTCACCCCTTCAGCCTCTGCTCATGACAGCCTGCCCCGAGCTTGTTCTCTCTTCCTCATTGCCATAGATTGACATCAAGTACTGTGCCCCCTCCTGCTCTTTGTACCCTCAGCCACCAAGCCTCCGACTTGTCACAGCAGCCTTGCCCCCTCACCCACCTCTGATGTGGGCCATCCAGCCTGTGTTCCCCATCATTCTGGAACCAGATTCCTCTGATGGGTGAGCCCTATTTTCCAGGCTACATCACTGCACCACGGGACAACTGGACTTAGATTTGTTGGGAAGCCTCAACCTTAAGCCTCCCTCCCACTCAGGGAAGGGGAAGAGGTGGTAGGAAGAGCAGATTGACAGACAGAGGCTGAAGGAACAGTGGGCAGGCCATGGGAGGAGGGGAAATGAAGATCTTTAGATGCAGAGCCCCTCTGGTGCCCACAGGAGGACCCAGAACAGGCCCATGGGCTGCAGCCACAGCCCTCCAACTGAAAGTAAGAAACCCCAGAGTGGGGGAGGCCTTTTGTGTTTGACACTGCTGGGTTTGGAGCATCAAGACGCCCCCCGCGTTCCTCCTGAAGGCTGATCCTTGACATTGGCTTAGTGGTTTACCTCTGCGTATGGACCAGCCTCTCAGAACTTGGAGCCCAGTTTTGGAGCCTTCCAATGGGGCAGACCCTGTAGAGAGCCTGCAGTAGCATCCATTCCTTCAATCCTCACAAGCTCATTGCAGTGGGCTCTGTTAGTGTGGTTCCATTTTGCAGATGGTGGAACCGAGGCCCAAAGGGTGAAGTCAGCTATTTGAAATTTGAAAAGCAATTAGCAGCAGAGACTGGATTGGAGCCCACACACCTGGTACCCAGTGCTGCATTCCCCGAGGTTCCTGCCAGGAGTACATTTGATGGGACAAGAGAAGGCACAGAGAGAGAAGGCTGGAGACCTTCCATACAAGCTTATCCATTGTGTCCAGTGTGGGAGGAGGAGGGAAAGGGGAAGAGAAGAAGCTGACATGCTCTGCACCAAAGGTGTCCTAAGAGCCAGAGAAGCCTGAGGCTGCTTGTCTTCCAGAGGGCGAGGAGCCAGGCTGGGCATGGCACCCCAAGCCTAGCTCCTTGGACCCCGGTGCAGGCAAGACCAGCCCCACACCTAGCTCCTGCCTCGGTGATGTGCAATAGGAGAAGCCTGGCATGGCAGCCCTGTCCACCCTCTTGTGCCCTCTGTCTTAGGCACTGCAAAACTAGCACCTGCTGTGGCCACAGCCTTCTGGGTGTGGTCCTCTGGAAGAGCCAGTGTGCTGAGGGACAAATGGACAGAGAAGGGCATTGCCAGCACCACGTGGGTGAGAGGGAGGCTGAGCGAGTTGGGAGCTGGCATCTGCTTTTCCCAGAGACACCTGGCCCTGCATCTCTCTCGGGGGCTCGCAGCAGCACGAGATGGACCTGAGTGAATGCAGGGAAGGAAAGATCTTGACATGCAGGAGAAACCTACCATCTCTTAGTGCGGCTGAAGGTTCAGCCCTAACTTTTTGAGCACCACTCTGCTTGTTCTCATGTGGAGACTTTCTCACAGATTTTAACAGGCTCACTCTCGTCTCTGAATCTCCTTTCCTTTGCTCTCCAGCATCCAGCACCCAATACCTCAGTGCTAAACCCAAAATATTGCTAGGGTTAGGAGTGGGTATAGAGTCATGGACAGAAGTTAAAAGAAACAGAAACACTAGCAAGTTGCCCACCAGAGCATCTTATTAGAGAATTGATGCTTCTCTTGGGTGTGGGCAGCAATGGCCCAGAAGTCCAGAATAAGTGGATCACACAGCTCTCAGCCTAGAAGCCTGGTATCTTCTTCTGGACACCTGCTTCAATCCAAAGGAGGACCTCTATCCAATGGGACCTAATCTGCATCCAAGGGAGGACCCATGCCTCTATCCACATGGGACCCATGCCACCATCCAAAAGGGGACCCCTGTCTCCATAAGAATAGGACCTATGCTTCTATCTAAACAGGGGCCCAGGCATCCATCCAAATGAGACTTATGCCTCCATCAGAAGGGGGAATGCATGTATTCATAAAAATGAGAGCTATTCTTCCATCCACAGAAGGAATTGTGCTTCCATCCCAATGGGACCCATACCCCCCCAAAGGGAGACCCACACCTCCATCCAAAGGATGATGCATCCATCCAGAGGGCACCCATTCCTCTGTCTCAATGGGATCTGTTCATTCAGGCAGGTGGGCTCACGCCTTCATAGAATTGGTGCTGCAGGAAGCCTTCTCCGTACCACTGCTGCCGCAGATCCCCTCCCCCATCAGAGCAAGTGCTCTGAAGGCCTTTGCTCTGGAACCTGTGTGAGAGAAAGCCCTAATCTGTGCTCTGCCTCCTGCAGTCCAGCGTCCTTTTCAATGTGTTGATGGGGAGCTGGGCATGCAGCCCTGCAGCCCAGTCCTGAGCCCCTCCAGGGCCATGCTTCCCTTCCCTTCAGCTTGATTATTATTCCAAAGGTCTCCTCATGGAAATTGCAAAATAATGGTTGTGCAATTTGTGTGTGTGTCTGTGCGTCCGTTAATTACTGGAGCCACAGTGGAACCCAGAGACACAGCTCCTTGTCCCTGCCCTCCCCTCCTCTTGTCCTGTTACCTGTCACCTCAGCTATCTCCTTTCTCCAATGCATGGGGCCAGCCTGCAGTGTCTGCCTGAAAACATTCATCTGCATAGGTCCAGAGAGGTGTAAGGACTTAGGGGGACCCCTGGCTGGAAGAGGAGGGGTGACACTGCATCTCTGGAGCAAGTGCCCTGTTATAACAGCTCCTGCTAATTTGGCGTGGCTTTAGGGGGCTGTTGGGAATAATGAGGGATGAGCTAAGGTCCCATAGACCCCCTTGGTATTGTCACAGGGGCAACTATGCCTCCCCAGCTGGAGCTCCTCCTGAGCCTGGGAATGACTTGCAATGTTGTGAAAGGCAGGTTCATGGAAGCACGAGGTCACTGCAAAGCCTGGTCCAGGTGTGATGCTGTGATCGAGGTGAAGTCATGGCCTCAGAGAGGGGCTTCATGAGGAGCTAGAATGAGCCCAGGAAAGAAGGCGGAGGAGGCAGGAGGAGAAATGAGCAGAACCACCCTGAGCAAAACCAAACTCCTGTGGCTAACGACAAGGTTAATCAGATTTTGTTTGAAAGGAAATTATTCCCAGAGAAAGGTATGCCTTCTTGATAATAAGGGCTGAGTTGCTTTAATCAAATTACCCCTGGTGACACTTGGGATGAGGCAGAGGCAGACGGTACAGGGATTTATGTCTGGAGGGTCTGGAGAGCGTGTGGTTCTGGGCAAGAGGAAGGAGGAAGTGCGTGAGGGGTTCAGGAAGTGGAGTAGTGGTAGTGGGAAAACTTGGCACCTTTACAATTTGAATACCTGTGAACGTGGCCGGAGGTCATGGTCAGAAGCTTCAAATACACCTTCCCTAAACCTCAGTCAGCTTGCAACCATATCACTGTGACGTCTGATCCTGTCAGATCTCGGAAGCTAAGGAGGGTCAGGCCTGGCCAGTACTTGGATGGGAGACCGCCTGGGAACACCACATACTATAGGCTTGGGAGAAGGCCCCAGCGACCTACTCCCAAAAAGCAATCTGCCATTGAAAACTCTATGAATAACAGAAGCAGTAACAATAGTGTTTCACCTGTTGTACACAGAGTTGCTATGAGTTGGATGCTGACTCAAGGGCACCTAACAACAACAACAAACCTCAGTCAATGTCAGGCTAGCTACTTAACCTCGCTGGACCTTGGTTCCCACACCTATTAAATGATGCAATTGCAATACTTCCCTCATAGGCTGGTGGGAAAATCAAACAAGACAGTGTGGCTGAGCCCTGAGCGTAACACCTCATTGGAGTGAGTCTGTGCCCATGGCTGACTTTGCTGATATTATTGTGTGTAGTTATTGTTTTGTTTCCAAAATTAAGTGATGTAATTTCTGTATAGCATCTGGCATGTAATCACTAAGTATTCAGCATTGAGTGTTGCTTTTACATCCAGCCTCTTCCAGCTCAGAGAGGCATCTCCACCTGGAGAGGTGAGAAGAGTTGGATGGAGGTGGGCAGAGGAAGGAGAGGGTTTCACCCTCTCTTTCCTCTATCCTCACCAGCACACGCAGAGTCGCTGAAGAATTTCACAGCCCTGTTACCTTTGCATATGCTTCTTCACATTCTCAGAATATGGCACCTAAGTCTGGGCGGCTTATATAGAAATGTTCTAGGTTATTTCAAGTGGATTTGGGTTTGATGTAAGAATTGAGGGGTTTGCAAAACATTTGATGCTGGAGATGGAATCCAGGGTCTCAAACATGCTAGGGAAGCGCTCTACCACTGAGCTATACCCCCAACCCCTTTGGCAGGCTCTTGAGAGGGATGGATAGACAAAGGTCAGGCTGGGCCACTGAGCACTCTTAGATTGGCCACTAACTTTCAGGGGCTCAGTAGCTAGAACTTGTTGGTGATCATCAGGGCAGTCTCTGATACTGAAGCAGGTGGCACAGAAACTACCTGGCAGCCACTTGCTTGCTGAAGGTGGATGAATGACACAGAGCAAATGTATCTGAGGGATGACAGATGAAATGAATGGAGACTAACTATTTGCTGTGGAAGCAAATGGGGTCCAGGGTGGGGGAATTGCACCCATAACCTGCATGGCTTGCCTGAGTTCCTGCCTGCTCATTTCCAGGGGCCACACTTTGGGTTTACCCAGCCTCTCCATCCCTTCTTCTGAGAGCTATTATAGAACATAAAGGAGAATGTGTGCTTACAGTTTTCTTTGCTACTCAAAATAAAAGCTTAAAAAGTCAAGGTACTGGGAATTTCATAGAACTGCATCTTGTATTTTGTACTTGTTCCCTCCCTCTTTACCCCTCCATGTTGCTCCCTCCTTCCTCCCAATTTTCCCATCACTCTCCTCCCTTTCTACTCTTCCCCCCATGATGAGTCTTCTTATATTTTCCAATCTTATAATCTTATATACATGTACAATTCTGTGTGTGTGTGTGTGTGTGTGTGTGTGTGTGTGTGTGAGAGAGAGAGAGAGAGAGAGAGAGAGAGAGAGTATTTCTTAAAGGTAGATCTACCTTCTTGCATGAGTGAGAACATGTGGTATTTCTCTTTGAGTCTGGGGTATTTGGCTTAAAATGATGATCTCCAGTTCCGTCCATGTTGCTACAAATGACATAATCCCTATAATGTATCTCACAATATTCTATGTAATTTAAAAAATCACCCTGTACCTCAAACAAGCCTACAGCTGTACCACCCTGGTGTCCAATCTCATCAGGTCTTGGAAGCTGAGCAGGATTGGCCTGGTTAGTCCTTTGATGGGAGACCGCATGGGAATACCAGGTATTGTAGGCTTGGGAGAAGGACCTGGCAGCCCACTTGTGAAACAATCAGTCACCAAAAGCCTTATGAATAGCAGAAAAATATTGAGAATATTTCCAGGCATGGCACAGTGTCAGGGAGTATCTCACCTGTTGTACATCAGCTGCTATGAGTTGGACCCAACTAGAAGACACCTAACAACAACATATCTCAAAAATATGTACAATTATCATTACCTTTAATCAAAAATTTTTATGAAATGTTTACAAAGAGGGAAGTATAAACAATCCTGATTTGACAATTATACACTGTATATATGAATTAAAGCATCTCTCTGTACCCTTAAAGTATGTACAATTAAAGCACTAATAAAACATCAAAGTATTATTTATCATGGTGGATATTGAAGAGGCCCAGATAAGCAGCTAAGGAACTATAATTAACATTAAAATGAGGCCTTGGGTGTGTTTGCCAGTAAACAGCAATGTGAGAGAGCTGTGCTTACTTCCCTTAGCACCATTTCTTAGGCAGGCCCACTGAGGCTCAGAGAGGCTCCAGTAGGGCTTGCCGGTGGCTTCATAGGTAGCCAGCACTTAAGAACTGGCTCTGGAACATGGCAGGTCTTCAGAGTTGATGCTAAGGGTGAATCTGGTTGCCACAGTGTTACCTTTTGCAACATTCTGAGGCCACTGGTGTACACACAGCAAACCTCCATCCATGCAGCTGCGAGCAGGCTCGGCCCAGGACTCCGCCTTGGTCTCTGATGGCTGAGTGAGTTGATTAACACCACTGGGTACAGAGGACAGCCCCAGCTTTGAGGAATTCCTGGAGGGAGGCTGAGTGCGCCTTCCCAAGCTCATTACCAGTCTCAGAACTTTACAGCCACACCTCATAAATTGGTACAGTGTGACATTTCACCGTTTGCTGAGAAGAGATGCCAAGGGTGATTTAAAACTCCCACGTGAGAATTTCCGGTCTGTGTCAACACATGGAAAGTTTCTGAAGGGCTGCAGCCTTTATGAGTTGCAATTCCTTCCTCCACCCTGAAATCACCAGCCTTTGCTCCCTGGTTTACCGCCCTGAGGCTATAAGGGTGCCGAGGAGTCAGGCTGGACCTGGGTTTTGTTTAGTGCCTGCCTCGTATGGAGTCTGCCTGTTTGGACAAGATGCTATCACAAAGGTCTGACGCAGTGGCTTCTCTTGTTCTGAGGCCCAGGGCCTTTCAGCTTCTCTCAGACGCTTCTCTGCACTTACACTTATAGCCTCAACCCAGAGGCATCCGGGCCTGCCCTCCCTGCCTCCAACTTCCCAGGGCATGGGCCGTCAGCCCGTCCATCTCTGTGTATTATTAACACCTCCTTCTGTCTCAAACCACTTCCCTTCCCCCAGGGAGTGCTGTGGGTTGGAAATGATGGTCTTTAATCATTTCTTAAGTGACCAGCCCTGAAATCATTTCTTAGTGCCACGCACACAAATTAAATCATAAATCCACAGTGGGCCATGCGGAGGTCTGAAGTGCAGCCATGATTAAGAGCAGAGACGAGGCCTCCCCAGGAGAAAGGCATCACCTGCGCCTAGAGGAAGGGCCAGGCCTTGGAGGGAAGGATCAGGCTTCCTCCTCACGTGCCTCTTGTAGAACAGCCCCTCACTTCCAGTTGTTCCAGCCTAGACTAGAGGCAGAAAGAGTGGAGGCAGATAGGCCAGCAGCAGCAGGAGCCTGGCCACCCTGGGTGAGGAAGTCTGATCAGCCTGTCCAGGGCTGAGCTCCCCACTCCCTTCCCAGCCCCATGAGGCCCTTTGATGACCTCTGCAAGGTCAGAAGCAGGAGTGCAAAGAGAATTACCTAGGACAGTGAGGAGCTGGCAGGACTCAGTACTGGGGTGGGGGTTCCTGAAACATACAAGCAATCGTTACTTAGCTGTAGATGCAGCTCAACATTGTTGCCCTGCAGTCTTTCCAGCCTATTTGGGGCACATAATATCTCTCTTCACGAAGCTAAAATCTTCTGATTTGTGAAGTTGGTGATGGGCAGATAGCAAGGACACCAGCAAGCTGCTAAACATCCTTGACCCATTCTATCCCATACCATGGCATGAGACATTACCCCTGCCTGGGTTGCCTGCCTTCATTTTGTCTACAGTTGTTGTTGTTATTACGTGCCATCAAGTCGGTGTCCAACTCATAGTGACCCGACCTATAACAGGTGAAATGCTTTTGTCAGTGCTCTCTGCTACTCATCAGGTTTTCAGTGGCGGATTGATTTTTGGGAGTGGGTTGCCGAGTCCTTCTCCCAAGCCTACAGCACCTGGTGTTCCCAGGTGGTCTCCCATCCAAGTACTAACCAGGCCCAACCCTGCTTAGCTTCTGTGATCTGACAGGATCAGACACCAGGGTGGTACAGCTGCAGGCTTTTCTCTACTAAGTAAACACTTATTCACACTGTCACCTCCTCCAGGGAGCCTTCTCTCTCTCTCAATTAACAAAGAGAAGAAACTTAATATTCTCTTTCCACTTCTATATATGCCTCCCTTTACATATTCACATTGTTGTTAAATGCTGTTGAGTTGATTCTAACCCATAGTGACCCTATGTACAAGAGAATGAAGCATTCCCAGACACTGTGCCATGCCTGGCACTATGTCAGTGCTTCCCTGCTATTCACAGGGTTTTCAATGGATGATTGTTTCAGGATTGTTTCAGGAGTGGGTTGCTGGGTCCTTTTCCCATTTTTGCTATGCTGGGGATCAAACCCAGGACCTCAGAGTGCACAGAGCAAGTGCTCTCCCAACTGAGCTAAACCATAATTATTGTTAGCCTTTGGTTATTTTGCCAGGGTTTTTATTACTTGAGAATGTAGAAAGGATCTTCCACTGCCCTGTAGAGCCAGAGCACAGAGCTTAGGTCCAAAAATCTGTGTTTCTGAGGCTGTGTAGTTGAGCAGTTGGTGTTTCAGAGTGAACGAGTTATATTTTCTTTGCCTCTGGCATGCTCTGTTTATGTAAGTCACACAGCTTCTGAGCTGAGAATCTAACTTTCTTCTTCTGCAAAATGGGAAAAATAAAACCTGTGCTTTCATTATTTCAGAAGCCTACAAAGAAGATAAATTTGAGAATTGTTGGTGGGGGAATGTGTCAAAGCCCTTTAGCTCCTTGAAAAATTCCACTAGAAAGTCAAAGGGTTGGTATTGCAATTATTATGCGGTTCCCTGATGGGGAGAGCACTTTCAGAAATGCGCTTTGCTTGATGAACCAATGCATTTTCAGCCCCCACTGATGAATTTGGGAATCGAATACCTGTCATCTTTAAATAATTGACACATCTTGGCAAATCACTTACATTCCTCTGATGACATTCTGGATTCATATGGAGAATGAGGAGGAGGACGTGTTACATGGGAGCAATATTGTTTTATGGACCTCTGTCTTAGTTATTAACAAATGAGCATCACAGGTGGAAATGGTAAAGGGGGAATTCGATAATAAAGTTTCATAGCATTATAATGACCATTAGTGTGATGATGTTGAAGCCTAGGCCTACATATTTGGGGTTTCCTTGGCGTTCTCTATTCCGCGCCCTTACCTGGATGGACAGCAGGCTGGCGATTTCTGTCCCTAACATCCCATCCGCGAGTTATCTGGGAACTGGGTGTCCATGGGGCAGCCTCCAGTGGTGTCGCTGGACTGGGCTATCAGTAAGAGTAATGATTATAGGTGCCCATGTGTCATGCAAACAGGAAGCCTCTGACTCTTCAGGAAGCTGGTGCCTCCTAGAGGTAGGAGCAGCTAATGTCAATGAATCCTCCCCACCCCTGCCACTGAGCTCCCTGGCCTCCTCTGGAAAATGCAACCTGTCTCACCAGCATTTCTGCTGTCTTCATTGCCCCCTGTGCACCAGAAGCTGCTAGAAAGACGAATTTGCCTTTCAGAGCAGACCTCCGCAGCACCCCCGGGTGACCACATCCATAGATCACCTTTTTACATCTGCCCAGGAATTCAGGCAGGCAGGGACCCGGAGGCGAGCAGAGCCAGCATGTGACATAGTCCAGAGGGGGTTTCTGTCTGTTTGTTTTGTTTTTCCTTCTTTCGAGACCAGAAAAAGTAGGGCAAGATGCCCTAGTGAGGAGGAAAGAAATGCAGCTTCTCCTGTCCCTAAGCCTCTCTTCTAGACACCTATGCACTTGAGCCTGTGAGTTTTTGAGTTTTAGTGCAAACACCCGTAAATACAGAGTGCCCATGACCTGCATGGATAACTTAACATAGTGAATAACTTCACAGGGCGTCTGCTTTGCAACCAGGCAGACCTGGTTTTGAATTCTGCCTCTGTCAGAGACTAGCAGGGCGATGTTGGGCATGTTGTTTTACCTCCAAGCCTCAGAGTCACTGTCAGTGAAATGGGATTGCTACTATCTTTTTTACATGGTTTAACTGAAAAGAAATTGTATCTTCATATTCCACTTGTGTATAAGAAACAGAAAAAATTGCAAGATAATTTTGGTTTTAAAAATATAGAGACGGCATATAATTCAGTGATAGACTACTTGCCTACCATGTGCAAGGCCCTTGGCCTGATCCCTGTAGAAAGAAAGAAAAAGAAAGAAAGAGAGAGAGAGAGAGAGAGAGAGAGAGGGAGGGAGGGAGAAAGGAAGGAAGGAAGGAAGGAAGGAAGGGGAAAGAGAAAGGAAGAGAGTGAAAGAGAGAGAGGGTAGGAAGGAAGGGGAAAGAGAAAGGAAAAGAAGAGAGGGAAAGAAAGAGAAAGAGAGAGAAAGAAGGAAGGAAGGAAGGAAAGGAAGTAAGGGAGGGAAAGAAAGAAAGAAAAGAAAAGAAAATGTATACACACAGAAGGTATCAAAAAATGTATACACATATTGGGATGAAAACCTCCATTTTTCTGTCTTGTGCTTGTCCTGCTGCCCCTTGTCCCACAGGCACCTTGTTTGGTAGACTTCTTTTTTTTGGAGGGGGGGTACTGGGGGTTGAACCCAGGGCCTCGAGTTTGCATGCTCTGCAAGTGCTGGACCACTGAGCTGCACCCCCAGCTCTTTTTTTTTTTTTTTTTTTTTACTTTTTTGAGACAGGGTCTCACTAAGTTACACTGACTTCCTCTGGTCTTGAACTTGCAATCCTTCTGCCTCCACCTCCCAAGCTGCTGGGATTACAGGTGTGCGCCACCGCGCCTGGCTGTTTGGTAGACTTCTGTGGCAAGTGTGTAAATGTTCCACTATAGCAGAAGAAGCAGGACTTGTTGCTGTGCAAGGCATCCTGGATCCTCCCTCATGCACATCACACACAGCACCAGGTGTCTCAAACTTACAACAAATGCATGTGTTTGTAAGGCAAGTTAGAGATTCTGCTGCGTACTCACACCTCCATTGTCATTGTACTTCCAGAATGTTCTCGAACTTCAGATACCGCTTCAAAATGGTCTTGTGCTCTTCGACTGACAACCATGCTTCCACCATTTTCTTTCACTGGCCTGCCTGCTGTATGGCGGCACTAGCATTCATTCAATTAATGCCATCTTTTGAGCAAACTTCATGCTACACCTTGCTGCCACAATTCAATTCAATTTTGAAGAGTAATATACAGATAATATCTCTTAAAGCGTGCATACTTTTTTTGGCACCTTGGTATGTATATATATGAAGGGAGAGATGGAGATTTTTTTCTTTCTCTCTCATGTAAAATAAATCCAGGATGGTGTGGTGTTCCACAGGGTGATGTCAGCTGCTAGGGTACATTTTATCTTGTTGCTTTCATATCTTTAGTACACCATTTCCACTTTATAGTTCAAGATAGCTGCTTGAGTTCCAGCTATCATATCTACTTTCTAGCCAGCGAGAATGAGGAAGATGAGGAAAAAGAGCTAGTTTTCTCTCTTGAAGATCACTTCCCAGAAGCCACAGAGGACACTATTTCTGCTTATATCCTTAGATCTTAGCAATTCAGGCCAGTGTTCACACATTATCAAATCTTGATGGAATGTCCCACATCACGGGACAAACGTTGACTTAGAAAACTGGAAAATATTAGCAAGGCGATGACATTTTGTCTATAGTGAACGAATGCATTATTATTTTGTAATAGAAAATATCAACAGCTACTTTAATTGAGCAGTTATTTCATGTCAGGTATCACATGAAACATTTTATATTATGTCATTTAGTCCTCAAAACAATTCTGAAGCAGGAATTGTTATTCTATCTTTATAGATGAGGAAAAAGAAGCTAAAAAAGGGTATAGAATGTGCTTCTGTGACTCTTTAAGTAGTAGAATCTACAACTGAAAATGTGCTTCTTTACCATGAAGTCATGGTGGGCATAGTTTATGTTTAACACGATACATACTGGTTTTTGTTGATTCCAAGTAAATTTACTTAATTTTAAAATACTCCAACCAACGAGCTATCAAGTTCTTGGCACCAGGCAGCTTGTTTGTTCTTGGATATATCACCAGCTGTGGGACATTGGAAAAGCTACTAATCTCATCTGGTGCCGGGCCCAGTGGCACATGCCTGTAATCCCAATAACTCAGGACGGAGGATCACTAATTCAAGGCCAGAGGCAGGGAGACCCTGTCTTAAGACAAAAAAATTAAAAGGGGGGCTAGAGTGTAGCTCAGCGGTAGAATCTTTGCAAAGCAAGTATGAGGATCTGGATTCAGCCCCCTAGGAGTGCCACAAAATAAAAATAAAAATAAAAACTTCTCTGGGCCTCAGTTTCCCATTTGGAAGCAGTTGTAGCTCATGTCTCCAGGGCTGTTGTGAAAATTAAAAGCGCTCATTCTGAATAAGGGGCCTGGTCCATGATGAATGCTGGTAATTGTTATTATTAGTATGACAGTTGTTCTTAATATCAACACAATTTTATAGCCAATTTTGACAGATGATAGACAGCCTGGGACAGACATAGCCATGGAAGGGTCCCTTGAAGCACCTCAGATGCTGAGGATGGGAGCGGGCCAGCCTCCCACTCTGTCCTGTGCACTGCTGGGCACACCAGGCTCTCTGTGAATAAGAGACCTTTGCCAGACTGGCTTCTGAGGCCCAGGGCGGAGGGTGGGCAAGGAGGGCACACTCCTTCCTCAGCAGCAAGGGACCAGGGGAGGCTTTACCTGTCCAGCTGGGCTCTGGTCAGTCACCCCCTCCTCCCTCAGGCCCCGCCTGCTGCCCTCCCCTGGCCTTCAGTCGGACACTTTTGCTTCTGCTAAGGGAATGTTGGGGCTGGGATTTAGCTCAGTGGGTAGAGCACTGTGCTGCAGTCTCTGAGGCCCCAGAGTTCAATTCCCAGCACCGCAAAAATGGGAGAAGGGCCTGGCAATCCACTCCCAAGGCAATCCCGAAACAGTCAGCCATTGAAAACCCTATGAGGGTCGCTATGAGTCGGACACCGACTCGACAGCACCTAACAACAACAACAAGGGAATGTTGAGATGAAGGGCTGAGTGCATTCTTTCCACCTCTGATCCTTGCTGTTGGCTTCTCCCTTAATCACGTTTAACTGACAAACGTGGTGGGGGATGGTAATGTTCATCCAAGAAACTGGAACCGGGGAAGACACAGAACACCCTAGAATCATCCCTCGGAGCTGGGGAATGAATGATCACTCAGAAAGGGCAGCTGCCCAGCCCTTCCAGCCTCACCTCGCCCCCCCCCCACACACACACAGAGCCCTCTCAGGGCTGCAGTGATTTGCAACACCCTCTGGTCCATCCACATGGCCTCCAAAGGTCGAAAGCTGAGGGTTGGCCCCACTTGGTGGCTCAGGAGGGAGTCCTCCCTACCCAGCACCTATAAACCCCATATCTCTGCTCCGACAATACTGCAGGGTTGGTGAGGTCTTGGGCAAAACTCATGGGTCACACAAAATGAATTTCACCAAATCTGGCTGCCTTCAGCCTTTGGGACAAACCTCACACAAATGTTCCGATAGGTTATATACATTCCCCCTTGGAGAATCCTTTGGGATGAGTATAAGCATATTATTTCAACATCAATTATGACTCATGATCATTTCACTTTTTCAAATGTTCCAACCAACCTGGGCGCTGTGACATAGTCCCTGATCCCAGTGACTTAGGAGGATCTCAAGTTCAAGGCCAGAGGCAGCCTCCATAACTTAATGAGACCCAGTCTCAAAATGAAAAGTTAAAACTGGGCTGGGGGTGCAGTGCAGTGGTAGAGTACTTGCGAAGTATTCATGAGGTCCTGAGTTCAATCTCTCAGTATCGAGGGAGGGAAAGAGGGAGGGAGGGGGGTAGAGAGTGAGGGAGAAAGGGATAGGGGGAAAGAGAAAGAGAAAAGAGGGAGGGAGAGAGGGAGGGAGGGAAAGAGAAAGAAAGGAGGGAGGGAGGGAGGGAGGAAAGGGAGGAAGGAAGGAAGGAAGGAAGGAAAGAGAAAGGAAGGAGGAAAGAAAGAAAGAAGAAAAGAAAGAGAGAGAGAAAGAAAGAAAGAAAGTTCCATCCACTGTCACTGCAATTTAGGAAATAAGATCTGGACAAACAGAGCCCCCTGACTTTAATTCCTGCATGAACTTGGCCAGGCCCCTTTTCTCTGGTATTCTGCTGAGTTTGTAGCCTGCCTACCCTGCCACACAGGCAAGACCTGACCAGTGTAGGGAGAAGGATTCCTACCCCTTATCTGTCAAAACAGCCCTGATAATTCAGCTTGAGAATTTTAGCCCCAAAGCTTTTGATCTATTGTTACCAAAAAATTTTAAAAAATCATTTCTTTTGCTTACCTGTCCCGTTTGAAGACTGTGTCAAACCATTGTAGATTTATGTGCTCATGGCTTTGTGACCTGGGGAGAGGCTGGAAATTCCACCATGCCCATTTTTGCTCCTGGGTTTCTGTGAAGGTCACAGCAAAATTATTTTATCAAGTACCCCACAGAAGGGGAAAATCTTAATCTTATATTATACATATGCAGCACTTGACCTTCTCCTGAGATGTGGCACCTCTTAGCTACACTTGCTTAAACATAATGCAGCTCTCCCTGCTGCACACTGAGAGAATAATGAGGTGCCCTGGCTTCCCAGCTGGGGAGGAGGCTATGCAGTGGGGCTGACCTCAAGGATGAGAAGGAGAAAGAATAGAGGCAAGTGGGATGGGGCAGGGACAGGGACAGCCCATTGGAGCTACAGCAGGTCCACCCTGACAATAGGGCCATGTGGGCAGAGGGACCAGACGCAAGCCCCATGGCTTGTTCCGATTCCCCTGCTGACTGTGTACTTCTGTGCCTCTCCCAAGTCATTGCCTTCTCTGGATCACTTTTTCCCCTTGAGAGGTCTAGGATGTACCACCTCCCAGTGAGGGGTAGTGGTTGCCTGGGGTATTGTGTTAAAGATCCTGAACTCTGCTCTAGGTTGGGTGGGAACGAGTGCTGGGATTGATTAGCAATGTCTGCCATGGCATGCTTCTGGGGAAGTGGTGTGGTACTTGTGCTGGGTATTAGTTAACCTGGTCGAGGGTTTTTTTCTTTTCTTTTCTTTTCTTTTCTTTTCTTTTGTGGTACTTGAGGGTTGAAACCAGGGCCTTGCATGTGCTCTACCATGGAGCTGCACCTCCAGCCCCCTTTTAATTTTATTTTCTTGAGACAGGGTTTCACCAAGTTATTTAGGCTTCCTCTGGCCTCAAACCTGTGATCCTTCTGCCTCAGCCTCCAGAGTCCCTAGGATCACAGGTGTGCGCCACCGCACCCAGCTGTGATGTTAGGGTATTTCTAAGTTATTTTCCTGTCCTGTCTGCCTGTGATTTGTGTACTCACCAAAGCCCTCTGGCAAGGAAGACTGGAGAGGGAGAAACAGTCACAACCTTCTCTAAGAGAAAAACTCTCTTGGCCTTCTTAGAGTTTTGGAGGGGAAGTGAGATTTGTGTGATGTGTGCAAACATGGTTGTCTATCAGGTTTTGGTTTTGTTTTCACATTGGCTCTGGGAAAAAGCAAGGAGAACGGGGAAAGATGGTGCCTTTCTGGGGGAAAGGACACCCGACACCTGGCTCACCCACTTGTATGGAGGGCCCTGGGCAGGAGCAAGCAGCCTTGTATCTTCACGCTATCGCCCAGCCTTAGGAACACAGTGAGAAGTCATCCTCGTTTATCTGAAGAACTTGGTCATAAATTATGTTTTAGTGGAATCCATCAAGGTCTGTGTCTGGGGAAGTCCTTAAAACTAAGGACTTCTGGGTCCCACTTCGCCCCCTACCTGCCCCTTCAAGGTTGCAAGAGCCTGGAGATCCCAGGGCCAGGCCCTGTCCCTGCCCATCTCTGCCCAGTAGTCCCTGCCCTGTTAGCTGTGTCTTTACCTCCAGCCCTGCACCAGGCCCCCTGTGTCCTGCACACCAGCTCTGGGGTGCAGCCTGTCCCTCCAGGACAGGTGGAGATGTTAGTGCTGCTCCACCACCGGCAGGGAGGTGTTGGGGGCACGGAGGGCTTGCCAGGTGCCCCCCCCCCAGGAATCCTGCCATGTCCTCCCCTTTCCCTTCTCCTCTGACGTAGTTGGGGCCATGGAGTGAGTCCTGTTGAGTCCCCACTTGCTAGCCAGCCTGAGAAAGGCCTCAATTTATCCCCATCAAAAGATGCATTGTCCTTCCAGGCTCAGGGCGCCTCCCTCCCGCTTTCTCTCTTGCTGACTGTCTTAGGCTTCCTGGGTGCCTCAGCATCTCCCTCCACCCACGCCAAGGACTCTAACCCACCAGACTCTCAGGAGCCGCCGCACCTCCAGGGGCAGTAGCCTCCAGGCGGAGGTCTCTTCATGGGACATCCCAAAGTCCTGATGGCTCTTCTGGCCACCCTGGGGATTTGTGAGTCCAAAGGCTGGTCCATGCTTCTCACTGTGGGGCTCCTTTAACTCAGCTTTTAGGCTGGCAGTTAAAGGACAGACTTGGGGAGCCGAAAGGGTCAGCTAAAGAGGAGCCAGTTCCATCCTGGTTTGTGAGCCAGCCCCCTCCCCAGCCTTCTCTGCACTGAGCCCTTTCCCACTGTTACCTCCAACCCCTCACAGTCACAGGGATGGTGAACTTGATGGCAGAGCATTGGATTTGTGAAGGGCAGTTCCAAGAGGAGGAAAATGTCCCACGTGAGGAGGATGTGCCACTGGGCATTAATAGGAAATCAAGATGCAAGCTGGACAATAGGGCCTGGTCTTTGACTCCTAAGGCCCCTGTCCCTGTGCCTGGTATGTAGTAGGGGCTCAGTGCCCACCTGTTGAGTGAAGGAGCCGCCCCCAATCAATTGTCGTACCTTTCCCTTCTAAATGACTCTTTTCTGGTACTGGGGCATTGAACCCAGGGCCTCCCATATGCTAGGCAAGCACTTTACTACTGAGCTGCACCCCCAACCCCTTTTTGATTTTCCGTCTAGAGTCAGGCTCTCCTTAACTTACACAGGCTGCCTCTGGCCTCAAACTTGCGATCCTCCTGCCTCAGCCTCCTGAGTCGCTGGGATTACAGGTGTGCACCATGGTTCCCCACTCACCCTCTAACTGACTCCTGAATCCATCTACCCCTCTCCATTCCCACTCCCCTGCTCCACTATCACTCTTCTCAGGCTCCCGAGTCTCACTCACTGTTTGCATTGTTCCAGTCCATTCTCTTCCCAGCAGCCAGTGTAATCTTGCAGGAACAAAATCTATGTTTATTCCCAATTTCAAGCCCATCCATGACTTCCATAGACCTCAGGATAAAGCCCAGGTGCTGGGTGACAAGTGATGTGGGCTCAGTTCACCTCCCCAGACTCAAAGCCTCCTTGCCTTCTGGCTGCGCCCTGGCTGCCCACATCAACTCACTCCCTGAGTCTGGAGCCCTCATTGTACCTTGATCATCATCCTCCTCCTCTCAGGTTCTTGACTGAGTTGTATTCTTTCTCCAGGGCCTTTGCACATGCTGCTCTCTCCACCCAGAGTGTTCACTATCTCCTCACTGACCCACCTCACCTCTGCCCGTTAGTATGGCTCTTATTTACTCTGTACAACTTAACTTCAATGTCTCTTTTCCAAGACTTTCCTAGGTTAGGTCCCTGCTGTGGCCCTGCTGTGGGATTTCCAGTCAAGAGTCTGTCTTCCTCCCCTCAGATGTCAGCTCCAGTGGGAAGCAGCTTCGTGTTTCATCCACTGATGCATGCCAGGGCCTAGTTCTAGTCCAAGTGCATAGTAGATGGTCACTGAATACTTTCAATTCTGCCTGGCTCCTGGCCAAAAACATTGTGCTGCTGTTTATTGAGCAGATGCTGCCTTCCAGGAATTTTATACCCATCACACTCATCTCCACCGTACCTATGAGCAGGGGATTACCTGGTACCCTTTGTCAGGATGAAGGTGCAGAGGACCAGAGGGTTAAGTAACTTGCTTACATCCACACTCCAGGAAGTGGCAGCTTTTCAGCCCCCAGGCCATGGTGGCTCGGTTCTACCAGATGGCCCAGAGCAGTGGTTTTTATACTTGTTCTGCATCAGCATTACCTGGCAGGTTTGGCCAAGCTCAGGCCACTGGACCCCATCTCCATATTTTCTTACATGGTAGGTATGGATTAGGCTCCGAGATTTTGCATTTCTGCAAGTTTCTAGGTGATATGGATGGTGTTTGTCTTGGTTTAGGATGCTGTAATAAGTATGCCATCAGCTGGGTGAACAACCAACATGAATTTCTCACAGTTCTGAATGCTAGGAAGTCCAGTAGATCTGAGGTCTGTAGAGGTCTGTATCCTATCTTTTCTTATTCAGGGCATTAATTTCACTTATGAGGGTTCCATCCTCATGACCTAATTACCCCCAAAGCCCCTATCTCTACCAATTTATGGTTTTAGGAAGGTACAAACACAGCACTGCTGGTCTGGAGACCCCAGATTGAGTGCCACTGACCCAAATCACTAGAAAACGCCTGGGCTTGCTTTATGGGTACTGCCTCTCCCTAGCCAGGGGGAGATGTTGTGGACCAGGGTTGTGGGCTCCAGCCCTGGACTTGCTTCTGAGAGGCTTGAAAGTCCAACTGGGCCTCCCATACCTAGACAGGACCTTGGTTCTGATGTGCCTGGCTCCTTTCTGGGGACAGGGATCCATCAGTGAGGAGGACCTGAGACCTGCCCTTCTCCCTGAGACCTGGCTGTTCTGCTTGTCACCCTTCCGTCCTGACCCGCAATGTCCCCATTGCGTCAAGGCAGAGCACCCCCATCCTGACCCAGCTCTTCAGCAGCTTCCATGCTGCTGCACTCCAGGCTGGCTGCTGCAGCTGTCTGAGAAGCTTAATGGCACTGTAAGTTACTGTCTCATCTCTGTCATGATGCCTGCAGTGTTCATCAATTTCAGCAACTGTCACTGTGAGTGATATGCATGTATGACACAGCCGAGTGTCCCAACTACACAGCCCATTACAGCTGGCGGTGGGCCCAGGGAGGCAAGAGCTGGAGACCTGTTTGACCTCACATGCCCTGGATGATGTAGAAATGAAAAATGTCCCAGCCCCCAACCCACCATTGCCCCCATAGATGCTCTGTCATCTGGGCAGCTTCCACATCTTCCCAAAGGTGCCCCAGGCTCTCTGAGGCTTGGTGTGCTCTTTTCCCTTTGCCTTCCCCTCCCATTTCTGCATCCCCTTTAACCCATCCTTCAAGGACCTGAGCATGTGCTACCTCCTCCAGGAAGCCTTCTCAGCTCCCCTCCACTCTCCCCTTCCTTTAAAGACCCCAAGGCTCCTCCACCTCTGCTATAGAACTTTTACCAGTAAAGAGCCCACTCTGTCCTGTCCTGCCCAGCTCTGCTCCTTGAGATGAGAGGTTGTGGCTATACTTCCATGTCCTCTGCAAGGGTTAAAAACATAGTGAATGAGATTTTCCTTGATTACCAAAGTGATATACAGGCAATGCAAAATTTTGGGGAAGTGCAGAAAAATAATAATCTTCAGTCATGCCACAACCTCCATTTTTTATTTTACTGGATATGCTATGTGATCATACTCGGTATTTTAAAACCCACTTTAAAGATGTTTTTCCATGACACACTTTTAATGGCTGTGTAGTGTTCTATTATGTAAGTGTTCCATAACTTACTTAGAAAATACCCTCTTATTAGACTTTGAAGTTCCTTCCTTCCCTTCCTTCTTTCATTCCTCCCTCCCTCCCTGCCTTCCTTTCTTCCTTCTCTATTATAAATAATACTGAGGAACATCCATGAATAAAAATCTTTTCCCACATTTTCTTGCTTTTTCTTTAGAAAAAGTCTTTAGAAATAGGATCATTGAATCAAAGATTTGAAATTTTGAAGCTTTGAATACATATCATCAGATCACCCTCTGGAAATCTGTAAAAATCTACATTTTGTTTAGGAGTGTCCTTTGCCTCATATCCTCTATTATTATTGTTGTTGTTGTTGCTGCTGCTGTTGCTGCTGCTGTTGTTGTTGTTATAGATTCTATGTTTTGAGTCTTATCACAGCAGCCTTCAGTGAATATTCAGTTCAACTAGCCATAGAATGTGTACCTATGTGCAAGGCTTGGTTAACCACTGAGAAAAGGAAAATATGAAAATGACAGGACCTTCTGTTAGCCTTTGGGGAGCATTTGAACTAGTATTGGATGGGTGAATCGATGGATAGATAGGTGGGTATATGGATAGGTGGATGGATGGATGGACGGATGGATGGATGGATGGATGGATGGACATATGTCTGTCTGTATGAATGTAGGTATGTATGTATAGATGGATGGGTGGGTGGACAGGTGGATACATGGGTGGATAAACAGATGAATATATGGATGGATGGATGGATGGATGGATGGATGGATGGATGGGTGGATGACTGGGAAGTACTCCTCTCCAATCAGTTTTCTCAACATTGTCATGAATCTAAGGAGAATGGGAAGTTCCCACAATACCTGATATCCCAGTGGGATGTTCTGGGGAAAACCAAATTCTTCTTTTCAAAGTAGACAGGGGAGTCCTGGCCCAGAGAGCTCAGTATCACCTCCTGCCAGGTAGTCTCATGCCTGGGTTTTCCCAGTCCAGAACCCAAGGTGTTTGCCACCAGCAAACATGAAGGTGATGGAGACGCTCAGCTACAGGAATGACTCTAAATATCAGGACCGATCTGGTGCTGCCAGACCCATGGGAAGAGCTATAAGCCGTGTGCATGGCCTGTGGGCAGTCTTACCCTTCTTCATCACACACAGCCTGTGAGTCTCAGGAGCTGTGGAGAAAGGCGGCATCTTTCTCTTTGACCTAATGGGAGAAAACCACGGGGATAAAGCAGAAGTGCTAGGAGCAGAGGGCTCCAAGCTGTGATCCTCTCTCCTTCTGGGAGGGAGTGGGCACCTTTCCCTGCTCACTGCCACCCCATGCAGCAGCCGGGCCTCCCTGAGCCAGCTGCTGAATTGCACCTGCCTGGCAAAAAAAGACGCCCCGTTCTTAAGCAGGGGATGAATATTCATTGGCATGAACCTTTGCAAACTCATTTGGGGGAAAAAAATAGATCAGGAGAAGTAATCAGATTATTAAAAAGAAGGAGCAAGGACAGAAGGCAGCGGTAGAGGGGAGAATCACATTTAAAATGCAAAGAGAGATTTTCTTCCTGCAGAGGAGCTCTGACCCCCTGGACTATGTACCAGGAATAGTTAAGCTCTCCCACATTTCTGCTGCATAAAAATGTTGTTGGAGGCCTCTACTGAGGGATGAGGTGGAAAGGAAATGTGCACCCACTACCTCTGAAAATTATAAAATAATGTTTTGAGGTTTTCATCTTATCTTCCTTAGATATCAAGAAAAATTGTGAGCGCTAAAGAGGCTCCAGTGAGTGCTGAGTGACAGGTTAAAGGGCTCCAATAAAGATTAGATGGTCCACTATCTCCTGAGGAAATTGCATAAAAGTGGTTATTCCCCCTTGCTTCTATTAATTTCCTCTTCCTGGCTGCTTGGAGATGCTTCATAACCTGATGCCGCAGACGGGGACGAGACGCGCTTTCCATTACCTCAATCACTGCACTGTTTATGAGACACTTAATCTGTTTCTTTATAAAGTAATAGTACTGTAGGTGATGGATTCGGTGTCGCTGGCAGATACGCGCAGGGACGGGGAGGGAGGGCCATTCTGAAAAGCATTGTACACAGCAGGTAATTTGTTACCTCTCTGAGGCTCTGCAAAGTTGTAGTTGCGGGGTGCGTTTCAAGGTGACCTTCTGGATTCCAGCTACAGGGGACGTGCACCAGCCTCTTGGTGTTTGAAAGGGGAGGGAAGGGTGTGTTTTGCCTGGTGGATGGAAAACAGGCACCCCCCCATGGACCTCCTGGAATAGAAAGGAAACCCTTGCAAAGGTCCCAGGCCATGCCCTTTCTCACTTAATTTCTCTGCCTAACTCTCTAGTTCTTCCACCTCTTTCCTCCATGCTGTCATTCTCCCTCCTTCTGAGTCATGCAGCCTTGTTGTTGTTAGGTGCCCTCCAGTCGGGTCTGACTCATAGCCACCCTATTTACAACAGAACGAAACACATGGAACGCTCTGGGCCACTGTGCTATGCCCAGCACTATGTCAGTGCTTCTCTGCCATTCATAGGGTTTTCAGTGGCTGAATCTTTGGGGATTTGTTTGGGGAGTGGGCTGCCAAATCCTCCCATTTTTGCACTGCTGCCGATCAAACCCAGGGCCTCAGAGAGCACTGCACAGCTCTCTACCACCTGAGCTAAACCCCAACCCTTGCATCCTGCCAAGAAGATATTTTTTATGGCCCTCAAATGAAGCACATCCTGGCTGACAGGTCCCCTGTGCTCTCACAGCAACCACACGGGTCACGTTGTATCAGGAGCAGTATTCTGTTGTCTGCCTCCCCTTCCAGGAGGGACTCCCCCTAAATCCCTCAACCTGTCTGCACACTGCTTTACTTCTCCAGCATGGCACCCAACTTGTGGCACATCCTCAGTCAGCATTTGTTAAACGAGGGCTCGTGGCTATGGCACCTTCTGACTTTGGAAATATTAAAGCAAAGAACTATGCTATCCACCACAAAATTGCTTGAAGGTGCTGAGATTTATTCAGTTAAGCGAACAAAGTATTTAATTATTTTTCTTTTGAAACCATAGAACCTTTAGACAGAAGGATAAACCGGCAGGCTGCCAGAATCACCCCACCCCCAACTGTGTCAGCTGCTTTGCATACTCCAGGGACTTACCTGGCCTCCAGGAAGTCTAGAAGAAGTCCCTTTGCATTTGCTTCTTTTGGCCTATATATTCTTTGCCAGAATTGACCCAGAAGCCATTTATCACTTATAATTAAAGCTGCTTTTTCTCAAGGGGAAGCATCATTTTCTAATTTGTTTTCCTTAGCAGAATAACAAGATGAGTTAAAAAGGCTTTGTGGACCAGGCTGCCACTTTAACTGTTATTTAAAGCATCACTTGTATGAGAAAATATAGTATAAGTGTGATAACAAGTTACAATCTCAAAGTTAAAGAAGTGAATTTGGGGAGACGTATTCTTTATAAATTAGGGAATGCCTAGACACAGATTTTTGTTAAGATATTAACATATGCAAACTGACTATTAAGGAAATTCATTCATTTTGCCATTACAGGTAAAATGTATTTTATAGATATATCGAGTCACTCATTATCCAAAGAGAAATAGTCTATGTAGAAACCCATTTTTAAAAATTTGGTTCTAGGACATATTGGCCAGCTTTAGGACTCCAACTTTATATTTTGACCCTGAATGCTAAAAGTCCCTGCAAACAAAGCTTTCAAAAAGGAGTGGGCCAGTTGAGACAGAGAGGAATTAGCATTATGCAGCACACATTAATACGAGCTTGCATCTCATAGTTGAGTTTATTAAATTCTAGTGGCCTGTGGAAGTCATGAGAAATACAGATTGTTATACAGATGAGCAAATTGAGGCTCTAAAGGGTCACATAACTTGCCATTGTTCACTCTAGTGACAACCCCAGAGCCAGGATGCAGAGCCCAGACTATGTGACCACTGTCCAGGACTCATATCTCTGGAGAGGATAGAGTCAGACCCCTCCTGAGACCTCCTCCACCTGTCTCTGAGCCTTTTTCCCTAAAGTCCAGCTTGTACCTGCTCCCCACATTTCCTCCCCATGTGGCCTCGTTGGAATTCAGAGAGTCAGCCACCCAGAATGGGGGACCTCCATCCCTCCATCAGAAACCTCAGAAATCATTTTCCAAATCCCTCAGCCACTTGTGGATATCAGGATATTATTTATGCTGTTGACTTATTAAATGTAAAGCGAGGAGGTGTTAAGTGCTGGAAAGAAAGTGAAAACACTGTTCTTCTTGGACTGATTCATTGAGAAAATTACAGTGTGACAGAAAGCAGCTATGAGTGTATGAGCAGACACCACGTGCCCTCAGTGCATTCCAGGAATGAGTCCTGATGCATTGAGGCAGCTGAGGCCCAGGATTTGTCTGGACTCCTCAGCTCCAGGACCCAGGGGGGCCAGGGAAGGAAGAGAATGACAAGGGAAAGGCTCACGAGCTTCTCCAAGAGAAGACAACAAGATGTGGTGAGAAGGGAAGAAAGAGGAGGAAGAGAGGGAGAGATTCCACTGAGAGAGCCAGGAAGGACAGATTAGGAAGCCAAACTCTAGAATGCTTTAAGAGTGCCCTTCAGTGTTTTCCACCTTGGTGTTTTATTTCTTGATGTAAGCTCATTCCTTTTATTTTTCTACAGAGAGTTTTCTTTTGAATGTGCTGAGATGGGTCACCAAGTGGCCTGTTTTACATGGGTTACAACAGAAATTATTCTTGCCCAACAATTGGAAAACAACACTAAACCCAATGTGTTCCACAGAATGTGAGTCCCAGGGGAAACCCTGCAAAGTAAGACTTCTTGGCCAAAAAAAAAAAGCTTAGCATTCAAGATTACACTTTTTGAAGTTCTGAGAAAGTCTGCAATAAAAAAATGAATTAACTTCTTAGATCCACATTTTCAAAATATCTAACCACAGAATGCTTTCATAAGTAAGAGGCACTAAAAACTCAAAGGACTTGTATTCTATGGAACACAGCTGGGTTACACCACTCCAGATCATTCCATTTCTCAAAGGTTGCCTCCTATCCACAATGAGCTTCTCCCCAGGGCACAACCCGAGCAACTGAAACTGTTTCATTGCTTTAAGTGAGCAGTGGCGTGAGAAAGCTTTCACCATGTAGGAAACTCCTCTTCCCTTTTCATCTTGGCAGAAAATTGGTGCGTGTTTTTCAAATAGCTTATATGTATATATCACTGCTATGATTTCTCCCACTGTGGAATCCCAGGTAACTTTTTTAACCTCTCCGTATCCAAATTTCCCCATTAGCAAAATGAAGATAATAATAGCCACCCCATAGAGTAATACATGTAAAGTACTTAACAAGACAAGTTAACAGATGTTGGCTACTGCTATTATTAAGAATACTCTGCACTCTCCAGGAGGGAACAATGTATTTGGGAAGATGAGCTTCATCTAAGTAGCAGCAATTATAACAATACTTCTGTTCAGGCAGTGATCATATTGCATTATAGTAATGTCATTACCCTGGGTCAAGAGCTCCTTGAAGACAGGCTCTGCGCCCTCAGGTTCTCAGGTTCTCAGGAGGTGCACAGTAAAGGTTTGTTGAGTGAATTAGTGAGGTGTGTAGGAAAGCCAAACACATTGATCAGGGTGTAAGTTTTACCCAGTCTTAAAGAAGGACCCGTTAGAGCAGAGAGGGGAACAGGAAGTCGGGGGTAGAGGTGGTGAAGACGGGTCTTGGGAAAGGAGGGAAAGCAGGGCTACCCTATTGAGGGATCAGCAAGGAGGAAGCCAAATGTCTGGACTTGAGGCCCCATGTAGATGAGATGAGACACGGTCAAAGCCTGAGGGACAGCCTGGAGGCAGGTATTGCAGGGCATGACTTCTTATAGGGGGACCTCACAGGGAACTAGGACAGGGTACCCCTGAGTGAGAACACCCCCAGTGGACATTGAGCCATACTAGCTGTCTCCAATCTTCCCCATTACCATGTATGTGATAAATGGCCAAGAGGATGACACATTCTCTGGTGCTCTGTCTGCAAACCATTCTTTTCTTGCCCCTCCTCTGAAAGCATATCAAAATGCAATTAGGGGAGAAGGATGTTGTCAAGGCAGTAACCTTGAAATCACTTTAATTTCCTCCTAAAATAATCTCTCATAAATTTCAGTCTCTCACCATCATTCTTAACAAGTGCTGGTTAGCACATCTCCCAGGATTCCTCATGTGTGCTGCGACATGGCATTCAAGGACCACGACTCAGTGGCCTATAGGTTGTTGTCAACCTTGTTTCCTTTCTATCTGAAGCTAGAAGGCTAGTTCCTTCAGCAAATGGCTCAAGATAATGCCCTGGCTATGGACAAGGCAGAAGGGAGAAGAAATAGCCATTTACAGAGCACTTATGCCCCAGACACTGAGCTGCATTCGATTCATTTCTCAATTAATTCCTTTGACGCACTCAAGAGGGAAGAATCACTTTTCATATTGCTCAAGTGAGGGAGGCCAGTGGTACCAGGAAGGCATATTTCACTAAGGTTGTTTGAAGAACTGAAAGCATTAACTAGGGTTTTCATCTATCTGAGATGCTCACTTTGAGCTCTTGGTGCCAGGAGGCCAACTCGATATCCTTTTTAGGACGACAGGCTCTCTTATTTTCCAGCTCTGGGGGAGGGTCTCAGGCTGCCACTCTTCCATTAACCCTCACGTGGTCTCTTTGTGTTCCAGCTTGTCCTGCGGGGACATTCAAGGCCAGCCAGGAAGCTGAGGGCTGCTCCCACTGCCCCTCCAACAGCCGCTCCCCTTCAGAGGCGTCACCCATCTGCACCTGCCGGACTGGCTATTACAGAGCGGACTTTGATCCCCCAGAAGTGGCGTGCACTAGTAAGTGTCTAGTGAGGGCTATGGGCTGGGGAGTTTGGTTTCCTGATGGTGCAAGTGAAGGGCCTGGAGCAGGGAAGAGAAGGTATTATCATTCCATTAGGATGCAAAGCAGAAATGCTGGCCATGGTGCTGAAATTGGCAACTTGTGTTTCTTTCTACTCAGTAATATATGGTCAAGATTGTTCTTTCTCCCATCCCCTCCTTTTAGTGGGGACGGCCTTCCTTCAACCACAGCAGGATAATTTATTCCCATCAGATAGTAAAAATCCAGGCTACAGAATTTTTTTGAGTGCCAAATCAAGATCCACTAGGATATTGCCACAAATCCTGGTAACTCTTTTGTTACTTCCTCCAGGAAGCCCCTCTTGCTCTGCACAGCTGAAAACCTCTCTCTTCAGTGGGCTTCCTGCATGTCTAAAATGAGACTTCCCTTAGTGTTTTCATAATATAACAATTATCCAGTTATTCTGTAAATATCTCAGTTACCAAATAAAGGTTCTTGTGTGCCAGGACCATATAGTCATCCCCTTGTGTCCCTTCCAGTGCCCAGCATCTGTGCCCCTGCCAAATGATAGAACTCTAACTATAGAGTGCATCTCTGTGGCATAAGTACTAGGGACTAGGTTCAATGCATCAGCTACATCCATTCTTCCATTATGTGCTGCAGAAGGAAGGGGAGTCACCCTGCCCAAAGTGGAAGGACAGCTCTGCTGTCTGGGTAGGGATGGAGGAGGGGATAATTTCCTCCAATTCTTCTCCTCCACAATCATGGGAGGCAGGAAGCACTACTTTACCCTGAGCAGCACTTCAGAGATCCTTTTCCTCCTCCCTTACGTGTTGCAGCCCTGAAGTAGGAATGATCTCTCTTTTCGGTACTCCCATTCCATTCTGAGATCAATACTCCAGGAAAGCTTCCAATCATGCTAAAACTTCCTTTTGCATCAGATGCTCTGGCCTGGCTTGCCATAAGCAGGGACCTTCCTTCACACCACCTTGGATAGCTTCCCTCTCAACTGTTCACAGCACAGAAGGCCACAGAGGGACATTTCATACAGACTTGCAGTTTGATGGACTAAAAGAAAATAACTGGGCTCTGGATAGAAAAATCTCTCACTTCTGGCCTTGTAGCACATGTAATCTTTGCTGGGTACAGAGGAGGAATGAAAGTGTCTTCCAGATCAAGGTCCTGAGGTCGATCAATGCTTATAGATTTGAGCTGAGGAAAAGCTCATCGCTGGTAAACTGATTTTCCCAGGCCTTCTCCAGTGGGTAGAAAGGAACGGAAATGATTTCATTTCTGCTAACTGCAGAGTCCTTGTCTTTCTGTGGTGGCCTCTCCTCCACAGATTTCTGAGTCTCCCCAGAAGAGGGTCTTCTGTGGGCCTGAAAAGCACTGTTTAATGTACTTTTTATTATTTATTTATTTGCATACTGTATAATGTATTTCAATGTGGTTTTTTTTCATACAGTTGTGGTCTGTACTTTGCACTTGTTCTCTCTCTCTTTACCCTTCTATGTTACTCCCCACCTCTGCGAAGTTCCCTTCCCCCACCCCTTTCTACTGTACCCACCCTCCTCCACATAAATCTTCTTTTCCCAATCTTAAATATATACAATTATATACATATACGTTGTTGTTGTTGTTAGGTACTGTGGAGTTGGGTCTGACTCATAGCGACCCTCATAGGGTTTTCAATGGCTGCTTGTTTCAAGATTGCCTTGGGAGTGGATTGCCACGTCCTTCTCCCATTTTTCCAGTGCTGGGAATCAAACCTGGGTCCTCAGAGAGTGCAGAGCAACATTCTACCAACTGAGCTAAATCCCAGCCCATACATATATAGATGTATAAATATATTTTTTCCTTTGAGGTAGTAAATGTAGCTTCTGCATAGGAATGAAAACATGGAGTTTCTCTTTCTAGTCTGGGTAATTTCAATTAAACTGATCTCCAGATCCATCCATTTTCCTGTAAATGACATAACTTCATTCTTCTTTACAGCTGAATCATATTCAATTGTGTATATGTACCACATTTTTTAATCCACTTGTCTGTTGGTGGACATGTGGGTTTATTCTATGTCTTGTGCTTGTACAGTGCTGCAATTAACATGGAAGTATACATGTCTCAGTGATATGCTGACTTAGATTCCTTTGGGTATGTACCCAGGAGTAGTACAGCTGGATCATATGGTAGTTCTATTTTTAGTTTTCTGAGGAACCCCCACACTGATTTCCATGTGGGTGTACTAGTTTACAGTCCCACCAACAGTGTGAAAGGGCTCCTTTCTTCTCCACCCCTCCCTGCATCCTTGCCAGCATTTGAGGTTTATTTTGTTGATGTTAGCTATTCTGGCTGAGTGAGATGGAATCTCAGTGTAGTTCTGAGTCACATTTCCCTGATGGCTAAGGATATTGAGCATTTTTTCATATGTGTTTTGGCTATTTATATTTCTTCTTTTGAGAACTGTCTGTTCAGTTCTTTTGCCCACTTATTGATTGGGTTATTATTATTTTTTTGGTGTTCAATTTTTTGAGCTCTTTATATAACCTAGATATTAATCCTCTGTCAGATGTATAGTTGGCAAAGATTTTCTTCCAATCCGTTGTCTCTTCCTTTACTCTATTGATTGTTTCCTTTGCTGAGCAAAAGTTTTTTAATTTCATGTAATCCCATCTATCAATTCTTGGTACTATCTCCTGGGCTACTGGAGTTATATTAAGAAAATACTTGCCTATGCCTTTGTGTTGAAGTGTGCTCCTTACATTTTCTTCTAGTTGTTTCAAAATTTCTGGTTTTACATTGAGATCTTTGATGTATTTTGAATTGATTTTTGTACAGGGTGAGACATATTGATCTACTTTCATTCTTCTACATATAGCTATCCAGTTTTCCAAGCACCATTTGTTGAACAGACTGTCTTTTCTCCAGTGTATGTTTTTGGCATCTTTATCAAAGATCAGTTGACTATAGCTGCATGGGCTTATTTCTGGGTCTTCTGTTCCATTGATCTTCATGTCTGTTTTTGTGCCAATACCAAGCTTTTTTTTTTTTTTTTTTTTTTTTTTTTTTTTTTTTTTTTTTTTTTTTTTTTTTTTTTTTTTTTTTTTTTTTTTTTTTTTTTTTTTTTTTTTTTTTTACTATGGCCCTGTAATATAATTTGATGTCAGGTACTGTGATACCTCTTGTATTGCTGTTACTGTTTAGGGTTGTTTTGACTATCCAGGGTCTTTTATGTTTCCGTATGAATTATTATGTTTCCACTTAGAATTATTTTTTCTATTTTTTAAAGTATATCATTGGGATTTTGATAGAGATTGCATAGAATCTGTAGATCACTTTGGTGGCATAGTCATGTTCACAATATTAATTCTTCAACCCCTGAGCAAGGGAGGACTTTCCAGCTTCTGGTGTCTTCTCCAATTTCTTTCTTGAGTGTCTTGAAGTTTCCATTGTACAGGTTTTTAAGTTTCATGGTTGAATGTGTTCCTAGGTAATTTTAGAGGGGCCATTGTGAATGAGATTGTTGTTTTGATTTCTTTCTCATCAGATTCATTAGTAGAATATAGGAATGCTACTTATTTTTTAATATTGATGTTGTATCCTGCTACTTTGTTGAAGGAAATTATTAATCTAAGAGTTTTCTGGTAGATGCTTTAGGGCCTTTTAAGATGGGATCATGTCATCTACAAACAGGGATAATTCAACTTCTCTGTTTCCTATTTGTATCTCTTTTATTTCTCTCTCTTGTGCTATTACTCTGTCTAGAACTTCAGTCACTATAGGGATTAAAAGTAGGGAGAGTGGACACCCATTTTTCATTCCTGATTTTAGAGGTCATGCTTTCAGTTTTTCCCCATGTAGTATAATGTTGGCTGTAGGTCTGTCATTGTTGTTAGGTGCCATTGAGTTGGGTCCGATTCATAGCGATCCTATGTACAACAGAATGAAACACTCCACAATACTATCTCATGCCCAGCACTGTGTCAGTGCTTCTTTGCTATTCATAGGACTTTGAATGGCTGATTGCTTCAGGATTGTTTCAGGAATGGGTTGCCAGGTCCTTCTCCCACTTTTGTAGTGCTAAGGATTGAACCCAGGGCCTCAGAGAGTACACAGCAGCACTCTACCAGCACAGCAGTACTCTACCAACTGAGCTAAACCTCTGCCCATAAGTTTGTCATATATATATATATATATATATATATATATATATATATATATATTTTTTTTTTTTTTTTTTTTTTTTTTTTTTTTTTTTTTTTTTTTTTTTTTTTTTTTTTTTTTTTTTTTTTTAAGTACTTGAGAGTTGAACCCAGGGATTTGCACATACTTTGCAAGTGCTCTACTATTTGGCTGTACTCCTAGCCCCTTTTATATTTTTTATTTTGAGTCAGGGTCTAGCTAAGTTATGCAGGCTGCCTCTGTCCTTGAACTTGTGATTCTCTTGCCTCCACCTTCAAAGGCATTGAGATTACAGGCACATGCCACTATGCCCAATGTGTGTGTGTGTGTGTGTGTGTGTGTGTGCTATACATGATGTTGTTGAGATATGTTCTATTTCTTCCCAGTTTCTTCAGGATTTTTATCATGAGGGATGTTGGAATTTGTCAAAAGATTTTCCTGAATCTTTGGAGATGATCATGTGATTTCTGTCTTTGAGTCTATTGATGTGTTATATTACATTAATTGATTTGTGTATGTGGAACCAGCCTTGAAACTATGGAATGAAGGCCACCTGATTGTAGTGTATGATCTTTTATATGTTGTATTCAGATTGCAAGTATTTTATTGAGGATTTTTGTACCTATGTGCATCAGAGAAATTGGTCTATAGTTTTCTTTTTTTGTTATGTCCTTATCTGGTTTAGGTATCAGGATGACACTGCCTTCATAAAATGTATTTGGGAATAGTCCTTCCTTTCTACTTTATGAAATAGTTTGTGGAGGATAGCTATTAATTCTTCTTTAAAGTTTTGATAGAATTTGGCTATGGACCTCTTAGGACCTAGGCTTTTCTTCATTGGCAAGTTCTTTATTACTGCTTTAATTTTGTTACTTGTTATGGATTTATTTAAATTATTTATATCCTCTAGATTTAACTTTTATAGGTCATACATGGTGAGGAATTTATTCATTGCACCTGTATTTTCTTTTTTGGGGGGAATACAAGTTCTTAAAGTAATTCCTATGATCCTCTGTATTTCTTTGGTTCCTGTTATAATGACTGATTTTTTCATCTCTTGTTATTGTTGTTAAGTGCCGTCGAGTCCAGTCCAACTCATAGTGAACCTATGTACAGCAGATCAAATCACTTTCTGATTCTGTGCCAGGCACATGATCTTATTTATGTTTAAGCCCATTATTGTAGACACTGTGTCAATCCATCTGGTGGAGGGTTTTCCTCTTTTGCATTGACCTGCCACTCTCCCAAACATGATGTCTTTCTCTAGGGATTGATCTCTTCTGACTACATGTCCAAAATATGTAAGATGTAGTCTGGCCACTCTTGCTTCCAACGAGCACTCTGGTTGTACTTCTTCAAGGACAGATTTGTTGGTTCTTTTGGCAGTCCATGGTATATTCAATAGACGTCTCCACCACCATAATTCAAAAGCATCAATTCTTTTCCTGTCTCTCTTGTTCAATGTCCAGCTTTCACAACCATATGATGCCACTGAAAATACCATGGCGAGTCAGACGCACCTTCATCTTCAATGTGACATCTTTGCTTTTCAATACTCTAAAGAGATCTTTTGCCACAGCTTTTCCTAGAGCAATGTGTCTTTTGATTTCTTGACTGCTGCTTCCACAGGTGTTGATTATAGAGCCAAGCAAAGCAAAATCTTGGACAACCCCAATCTTTTCTCCATTTATTGTGAAGTTGTGTGCTGACCCAGTTGTAAGGATTTTTGTTTTGTTGATGTTTAGTCGTAACCCACATTGAAGGCTATGATCTTTGATCTTCATCAGTAAATGTTTTAAATCCTCTTCATTTTCAGCAAGCAAAGTGGTGTCATCTGCATAACGCAGGTTGTTAATGAGTCTTCCTCCAATCTTGATGCCGCGTTCTTCCTCATAAAGTCTAGATTCTCGGATTATTTGCTCAGCGTATAAATTGAAGAGATGGGGGAAAGTATACAGCCCTGACGCACACCTTTCTCAACTTTAAACCACTCAGTGTTTCCTTGTTCTATTTGAACAACTGCCTCCTGATTCATGTACAGATTTCTCATTAGTATAATTAGGTGCTCTGGCATTCCCATTTTCTGAAGTGTTATCCATAATTTATTTTGATCCACACAGTCAAATGCCTTTGCATAGTCAATAAAACATAGATAGACATCTTTCTGATATTCTCTGCTTTCAGCTAATATCCACCTGAAATCAGCAATGATGTTCCTGGTTCCCCACCCTCTTCTGAATCCAACTTGATTTTCCGGTAATTCCCTGTCTATATACTGCTGCAGTTGCTTCTGAATGATCTTTAGTAGAATTTTGCTGGTGTTTGATATTAATGATATTGTCCAATAGTTTGCACATTCAGTTGGATCCCCTTTTTTGGGAATAGGTACAAATATAGATCTCTTCCAGTCAGTTGGCCAAATAGCTGTTTCCCAGATCTGTTGGCATAAACATGTTAACACCTCCAGTGCTGCATCTGTTTCTTGAAACATCTCTATTGGTATCCCATCAATTCCTGGAGCCTTGTGTTTCGCCAGTTCTTACAAGGTGGTTTCCCTTTTGTCCTTCAATACCATTGGTTCCTCTTCATATGCAACATCTTGGAATGGTTGGTCGTCTACCAATTCTTTTTTGTATAATGACTCTGTGTATTCCTTCCATCTTCCTTTGATGTTTCCTGCATCATTTAATATTTTCCCTGTAGAATCTTTCACTACTGCCACTCGAGGCTTGAATTTTTTCTTCAATTCCTTAAGCTTGAGAAACACATAGCATGTTCTTCCCTTTTGGTTTTCTCCCTCCAGCTCTTTTCACATGTCATTATAATATTTATTTTGTCTTCTTGAGCTGTCTTTTGAAGTCTTCTGTTTAGTTCCCTATCTTCATCATGTCTTCCTTTTACTTTAGCTGCTTGACATTTAAAGGCAATTTCCAGCATCTCTTTTGACATGTATTTTGGTCTTTTCTTTTTTTCTTGTCTTTTTAATAACTTGTTGCTTCCTGTTTTTTTTTTTTTTTTTCAGTACTAGGGGTTGAACCCAGGGCCTCGCGCTTGCATGCTTTACAAGTGCTGGACCACTGAGCTGCACCCTCAGCCCTTTTTTTTTTTCTTTACTTTTTGACACAGGGTCTTGCTAAGTTATGCAGACTTCCTCTGGTCTCGAACTTGCGATCCTCCTGGCTCTGCCTCCCAAGCCACTGGGATTACAGGCATGCACCACCACACCCAGCCTATTGCTTCCTTCTTGAATGATATCTTTTATGTCATGCCACAACTTGTCTGATCTCCTATCATTTGTGTCTAATGAATTAAACCTATTCTTGAGGTGGTCTCTGAACTCAGGTGGGATATACTCAAGGTCATACCATGGCTCTCATATACTTGTTCTAATTTTCTTCAGCTTCAGTATGAACTTGCATATGAGAAGTTGATGGTCTGATCTATAGTTAGCACCTGGTCTTGTTTTGACTTTTGGTATAGAGCTTTTCCATCGTCTCTTTCCACCTATGTAGTCAATTTGATTCCTGTATGTTCCATCTGGTGAAGTCCATGTGTATAGTCTCTGTTTATGATGTTGAAAAATGTATTTGCAATGGAAAAGTCATTGGTGTGACAAAATTCTATCATGGAATCTCCAGTTTCATTTCTGTCACCGAGACTATATTTTCCAACTACTGAGCCTTCTTCTTTGTTTCCAACCTTTGCATTCCAGTCACCAGTGATTATCAGTATGTCCTGATTGCATGTTTGATCTGTTTCAGATTGCAGAAGCTGGTAGAACTCTTCCCTTTCTTCATTTGTGGCCTTAGTGGTGGGTGCATAAATTTGAATAATAATCATATTAACTGGCCTTCCTTGTTGGTTTATGGATATTATTCTATCACTGACAACATTGTATTTCAGGACAGGTCTTGAAATGTCTTTTTTGATGATGAATGCAACCCTATTTCTCTTTAGTTTATCATATCCAGCATAGTAGACCATATGATTATCTGACTCAAAATAGCCCATGCTGGTCCATTTTAGCTCACTGATGCCTTGAATGTGCTCCATTTCTATTTTAATGATTTCTAATTTTCCTAGATTCATACTACATACATTCCATGTCTCAATTATTAATGGATGTTTACAGTTGTTTCTCCTCATTTTGAGCCATGCCACATCAGCAAATGGAGGTCCCTGGGGCTTTACTCCATTTCTGTCATCATGGTAGACTCTACTTTGAAGAGGCAACTCTTTTCCAGTTGTCTTTTGAGTGCCTTCCAACCTGGGGGCCTCATTTTCTGGCACTATATCTGACAGTGTTTCTTTGCAATTCATAGAGTTTTCAATGGCTAGTTGTTTTGGGAGTGGTTCGCCAGTGCCTCCTCCCTAGTCTGTCTTAGTCTGGAAGCTCAGCTGAAACCTGTCCCCATGAGTAACCCTGCTGGAATTTGAGATACCAGTGGTGTAGCTTTCAGCCTCTTTGCAACACACAAGCCCCCACAGTGCATCAAACTGACAGACGTGTGGGGGGTTTTCATCTCTAATTTTATTAATTTGGTGCTCTCTTTCTCCCCCCACCCCATCACCCTCTGCCTCATTAGTTTGGCTAGGAATGTGTCAACCTTCTTTATCTTTTCAAAGAATCAGCTTTTAGTTTCATTGATTTTTTTCTTTGCTTTTTTTTTTATTAAGTTTCCTTTTCATTGATTTTGACTTTGATCTTTATTATTTCCTCTTATCTACTGATTTTGGGATTGGCTTGCTGATGTTTTTCTAATGTATTAAGGTATAATATTTGCTTATTTATTTAATATTTCTCTGAATTTTTTATTTAGACACTCCTAGCTATGAATTTCCCTTGTAATACTACCTTTGCTGTATTTCAGAGGTTGTGGTATGTTGTGATTTCATTTTCACTTGATTCTAGCAACTTTTGAATTTTCTCTATGATTTCTTCAATTACCCATTGATTGTTCAAATGTGTGTTGTGTGGTTTCTACATACTTGTAACACTTTTTTGTAGTTTCTCTTTCTGTTGGTTTCTGGTTTTAGCCCACTGTGATCTGATAGGATACAAGGAATGATTTTGATTTTTTTTTTTTTTTTACTTTCTGAGGCTAGTTTTGTGAGCTAAAATACTGTCTATTTTAGTAAAAGTTTCATGTGGTCCTGAGAAGAATGTGTATTCTGCATCTTTTGGATGAAATATTCTGTAGAGTCTGTCAAGTCCAGTTGATCTATGGTCTTATTCAAATCTAGGGTTTCATGGTTGATTTTCTGTTTAGATGATCTCTCTAACAATGAGAGTAGGGCCTTGAAGTTACCTATTATTATTGTATCTGGACCTATGGGTTCCATTGTGGCCAGTAATGTTTGTTTTATGAAATCAAGTGCAACAGTGTTCAGTGCATAAATATTTACAATTATTATGTCTTCTTGGCTGATTGTTCCCTTTATTAATATGTAGTAACCTTTCTCCCTTCTGATTAAGTTAGGGCTAAAGTCAACATGGTTGAATATCAGCATGCTTTTTTTTTTTTTTTTTTTGGCTCCCTCCTTCTTGGTAAATCTCTTTCCAGCCTTTCATTTCCAGTTTGTATGTGTCCTTTCAAATGAGGTGAGTCTCTTGAAGACAGCAAATAGATGAATCTTCTTTCCTAATCCACTTCACTAATCAATAATTTTTAAGTGGAATGCTAAGACAATTAATGTTTAAGGTTATAACTGAGAGAAGTTTGGTGTTTTGTATAATTTTTTGGTTATTTTTCTAGTGGGAGTATTGATTTTTCTTTACTTTCTCCGTTGTTTATATTAGGAGCTTACTAGTTTATGAAGTTGGATATTCTTGCATCTTTCTTAGCTTTCATTTGTTTGAGTATTCCTCTCATGGGACTAATTCATTCCTATAATCTCATAGTTAGAGTTTACCTGTCTTCTATGTGTAGGATTCCTTTAAGTATCTTCTGCAATGCTGATTTGGTGGTCATGAATTGTTTAAGTTTTTGTTTACTCTGAAATGTCTTTAGGTCTTTATTTCCCCATGTATTTTAAAGGATAGTTTTGCTGGATATAGTATTCTTGGTTGGTAGTTATTTTGCTTTTGCTGTTGTTAGGTGCCATCAAGTCAGTATCCTATTTGTAGCAACCCTATGTACAGCAGGTGAAGCATTTTGTCAGTGCTTCTCTGCTATTCATAGGGTTTTCAATGGCAGATTGGTTTTTGGGAGTAGGTTGCTGGGTCCTTCTCCCAAACATACAGTATCTGGTGTGCACAGGTGGTCTCCCATCCAAGCTCTAACCAGGCCAGACCCTGCTTAGCCTCCGAGATCTGATGGGATTAGATGCCACAGTGCTACAGCTACGGGCATTTTTGCTTTTAGGGCTTAAATATATCAATCCATGCTTTCTTTACTTTTAAGGTTACTGTTGAGAGTTTGGATATTATTCTGATTGGTTTGCCCTTGCAGGTAAGCTGGTGTTTTTCTCTTGCACCCTTAGAAATTGTTTTTCTGCTTTGTAGTTTTAGTATTCCAACTATAATGTGACATGGAGATGTAGGTTCTCTTCTGGTTAAGTCTAATTGGGGTTGTGGGTGCCTCTATTGTTAGGGTGTCTATTTCTTCCATTAGATCTGGAAAGTTTTCTACTGTGATTTCCTTGAATAGATTTGTTATGCGTTCAGTTTCAGTCTTTATTTATTCTTCTACATCATGGATTTTTAGGTTATGTCTACTCATCTTGTCCCAAAGTTCTGAGAAGTTGTGGTTGTATCTCTTCATTTTTTTTTTCCTTATTGGTGCCTGAGTGTAGTATTTCTTTGACTGATTCTTTCATGCCTGATATTCTTTCTTCTGCTTGATCCAGTCTGATGGCATTAGCTTTTACTATGTTTTTTTTAAAATTTGGTTGATTATGTTTTTCATTTCCAGCATTTCTGTTTGATTTTTTTCAAAGTCTCAATTTCTTTGATAATTTTTTTATGTTAGATACTTTTTTTCCTCAAGTGCCTGAATTGCATTCATAGGTTTAGTTGTGTTTTCTTTGAAATCACTTACCATTTTATAAGTATATTTTTGGATTCTTTTGCCTGGCAATTCAAGCATTTTGGTTTCTTTGGTTTCCATTACTGAGGAGTTATGGTCATTTGGACAATTTCTATAGACTTGCTTTTTCATATTCCATGTGTTTCTGTGTTGGGTCTTTTGCATCTGTTAGGCTGGATGCCTCTTTCTGATTTAGTTGGGGGTCTTCTTAGAGTATAGTCTTTTTTTGATGTCTTGGTTCCCAGTATTGCTTAGAAAAGACAAAGTAGTCTGTTGCTATGGTAAAAATACTGACCAAATATACGTTTATACTTACAATTAACCTGAATTGAACCAAGCTAATACTTAAGAAATTACTTAAGAAAAGGCAATGGTAGGGATGATGTAGAATAGGTTTGGGGGTTGTACATTAGTTGTGGTACCGCAGAAGAAATGAAACTTTGGTGGAGCTTGGAGGAGGAGTAAGAGAGAGATCAGGATTAGATAAGAGTAAGGGAAAAGAGCAGACAAAAAGGCTAATGTTGGAAAGTAGATGAGAAAATAGCAGGTGAAAATATAAATCTGCTTTTACCCTGTAGAAAAAATAATATAAGCTTATATAAACACTACAAAAGGTATACCAATTACAGATCTAAACAGTCTCCTTTTTTAATAAATTGGGTTCATCTAACATTAAAAGCATTGTGATCAAATAGCTAGGATTGCCTAAAAGGAAAGAAAAAGATTAAAAGTTCAAATGGTGAAAAGAATAAAGGAAAATAAAATGTAAAGAGAAAAAGAAAGAAAAAAGAAAAAAAAAGGAAGGCAAAATACAAGGACCACGCAATCTGAGTGTTACGTCCCCGTCCACTGTGAAGTAGTCCCATCTAGGTGTCCATCATCTAGGACCTGCTGCTGTGGAGCCCTCCTATCTAGATGTGTATCAACCAGGTCCTGCTGCTGTAGTGAAGTACCATCTAAGTGTCTATCAACCAGGTCTTGTGACTGACTGTGGAGTAGTCCTGTCTAGGTGTCTGTCTACCAGGACCTACCACTGTGGAGCAGTCCTGCCTATGAGTCTCTCAATTAGGATCTGCCTATATCCCACTTGCCAACTGGAAGTTACCCCATAGGATTTGGATCTTTCCTTTCCAGCACTGCATAAGTCTAATGCACTAAGTGCAGAAGCATCCGCCCACTCTCCTCAACATGAATGTTGAGTGGCCTTTCTATAAGTCCTTCCATTGCACAGACTGTCCGGATCCCACTCCAGCGGCACTGCCCAGGCCTGGGGTCCTGCCTCACTATTCAGCTGTATTTGTGACTTTTTCTCCCTGCTCCAGTCCCTGCAGATACCCCTGGCACAGTGTCTGTAGCCATGAGGCACAGAGTGCAATGTGTGATTATGTTGTTTGGGATGTTTGCATGTCCAGGGGGACCCGGCTATGGCGTATTCATCTGACCAGGGTCTGTAGCACACTGAGTTGTTCATGTTTTTGTTGGGACCCAGGGCATGGTTCAAGAGCCTGCCCAGGCACTGCAGTTCCTTACACTGTGGCCAGTTTAGCCCATGAGCGAGCCTGCTTCTGATTTACCCATAGTCCACAGTTCTGTTGTGAATCTCTCCCACACGTGAATGCTGTGGCAATGCTTTCTCAGGATCCTTGTTCAGGGTTTAGTGCCAGCGTGCTCAGCAGGGTAAGTGCATTTGGTTTACTTTTGGGACAGGGCTTGTCTCTCTGTCCCAGGCCACCACATGCAACTGAGTTCAGTTCACTTGCTCCTCGCTCCATGAGTCTTCTGCTTCCTGCATGTTGATACTCTTCTATCCCCTCCCTTGCCATCTCTGTGCTATTTCTTTGCTCGGGATGACGTCCATTCCTCCCTAACCTGCCTCCCCTATTTCACTGTCTTACAGAAGCTGCCTCTAGTCAGTTATCTTAACTAGAAATGCTAATGTACTTCTTTAGAAGCCACTTAAGGATGCTGAATCACTGCTGCCTGAGTGTCCAGAGCAAGCACTAGCCTCCATGACAGCTAAAACATATCCCCAGCATCTCCCGGCTTCCCTCCTGAAAACACCCCTTTCACCTCTGCTCGTGAACCCCTCTCTCTGACCCAGCTCCCTCTGCCAATCAACTCATGCATGTAGACGCCCAGGGCTCCAAGCTACCCACTCCAGCAGGGAGAACCTGTAAATTCACCCTGTCTCTGGAGAAGGCTGCCAGAAGGAAGGCAGGCCGATGACCAAATGCTCAGAATGCTGATGAGGTGCTGTCTCCCTTGCTTTAGCGCTTCCCCCACTTATTTCCCAAGGCAAGTCTTCTAGTTGCCTTACCTGATGCGCTTGAATCTATAGGACCAGTTCCTAGAAAAAAATAAGCACATTCCAAAGCTTTCTGTCTAGCCATGGTAGACCCTTGCTCTGCTCTTCCTCTTCTTATCCTGAGCCCGTCTTCTTTAAATGACACCTCACAAGTTTTTTTCTCCCTGCCTCTGGTCCAGCCAGCTCTGGGATTAGGCACACCTTCCTCACTCCTTTGGTCCACTGTAATCTTCCCATCTTATGGCAAGGGGGATGGAGCTGGACTTGCCTGTGTGTGGGACCAAAGCTTCTACACCCTCACATGGTCCTGTGTCTTACACCTCCAGAACACAGGTTCAGACCAGAAACTGCTGAATCAAAGCCACACGTGACTGTGGCGGCCAGGTTGAGAGCAGCTCCTAGGTGCATTGCCTCTTTCCCATCCCCATCCTGGCGGGGCAGGAGGTTTGTGAGGGGACCCAGAGGGCAGGCCTGAGGTGTAACACCATGGTAGGCAAAACAAGTGTAAATAAAGCTATTAGTTTATTGAACCTCCTTATATATTTGATTTATTGTGTGCCAGGGAAGTACTGTATGAAAAAGTCAATTTGTTGGCTTTTATATTCTCATTAGGGCTTCCTTTTAAAGCATTCTAATTGGAGGCACCATCTGTTCTTTTAAAAAGGCATCGCACATCACCACAGTAAATAATTTTTCAGATGCAAAGAGTCTATCTGGAGCTGTTGGGACAAGGCATAGCCTGGCACCGTCACCTTGGGGGCCCCAGCTGGCCCGGCAGTTCACACAAGGCAGGTGTGCAGGGGCCCAGCCAGCCTGAGAAAGGCTGTTTGGTGCCAGGGCTGGGAAGGTTGCTTTACTTTGCAAATGCAAGTCTTCAGTCTGTCCCATCAGGTAACAACTAGTCTGCTGGCTGAGCACTGTGGGCAGACAGGTAAAGAAGGAGAGCTCTGTCTTTCTTACATGGGCAGGACAATGAAGATCTACAGAGTCCTGGTCCTGTGGGCAGGGGAGGGAGCGGGGTCAGGACAGTTCAAAAGCTCAGGCCTCCAACTCTGGAAGGACTTCAGGCCTAGCTTGTTGCCATTGTCTTTAAATGAGATTGTATCAACAGTCCACTCATTCACCAATGGTATCGAACCCTTTATAAGGAATCTTACAACTTTAAAATGCACTTTTACACAGCTATGAAACCTAGAGTGCACCAAGAATTCATATTTTTAAAGAATCTTGTTAATCCGTCAAGACTGGCACGCATATAGTCACTGTATTTCTGAAGTGCGAAAAGTGTTCATCTATCCCATGTGAACATTGTCAGTGACAAAGTTTGTCCACATGTCTAGGCATTTCTTTGTTTGCTTTTTAATCTGCTGGGAGAGCCAGGGACTCCCCTGACCTCTGAGAGGCTTGAATCTTGAACCTTGAACCTTGCCAGTAGACTCAGCCAGCATGCGGGTGTGCAGCACTGGTGAAGGGGCCGGTATGGGCTCTAGGGGACATCAGAGGGGTGGTTCAGCGGTCTGCAATGCACTGTGTTGAGTGTAGTCACGTGGCTGTTGCTGGTCTGCAGATGCCCAGCTCCGTCCTCCTTTTCCTCCCTCCTCCCCACACTTCTGGCCAGGCCTGCAGTTCTAGATTTGCTGCAGCAGTGCCTGGCTGGGGTTCCCTTACCCCGCTCGGGCCCAGTCGTGGCTGCCTCATCTCTATAACCTGAACCATGTGTGGGAGGCCGTGTGACCTTGGTGGGTAACTAGAGGCAGGTCACGGGGGATCCCCACCCTCTCTGCTACTGAAGCTCCAAATGAAGCCAGGCCCTCGAGACACTGGGGTCACCTTCAGCAAGGAGTTAACAAAGAGGGGCAGAGCAGGGAGACAAAGGGAGAGGACAGGGAAGGTGCTGGCCCATCTGCAGGGAGGGGTTGGCAAAGTTGCAAACTGAGGGGGGCTTTGAGCTTTAGGCTTGCTGTACCTTTAAGACACCGTCAACACAGAAGATTTCTGGGGCTTCCAGAAGTATGGAGATGTCTCCCCAATAGCAAGCAAGAAATTTTGCAGTGGTGGACACCCACCCGCTGGTCACTACCTGGAGATCCCACAGGTTGGGTGTCAGATCCCATGGGTTGAGGGCATAGGTCCCCAGGCTACTCACCCCCTTTTGTTGTTGTTGTTGTTGTTAGGTGCCGTCTAGTCGAGTCCAACTCATAGCGACCCTATGTACAGCAGATCGAAACACCTGCTGATTCTGTGCCAGGCAAACGATCTTATCTATGTTTAAGCCCATTGTTGCAGACACTGTGTCAATCCATCTGGTGGAGGGTTTTCCTCTTTTGCGTTGACCTGCCACTCTTCCAAACATGATATCCTTCTCCAGGGATTGATCTCTCCTGACTACATGTCCGAAATATGTAAGACGCAGTTTGGCCATTTTTGCTTCCAAGGAGCACTCTGGTTGTACTTCTTCTAGGACAGATCTGTTGGTTCTTTTGGCAGTCCATGGTATATTCAATAGACGTCTCCACCACCATAATTCAAAAGCATCAATTCTTTTCCTGTCTCTCTTGTTCAATGTCCAGCTTTCAGAACCATATGATGCCACTGAAAATACCATGGCGTGAGTCAGATGCACCTTCGTCTTCAATGTGACATCTTCGCTTTTCAATACTCTAAAGAGATCTTTTGCCACAGCTTTTCCTAGAGCAATGTGTCTTGATTTTTTGACTGCTGCTTCCATGGGTGTTGATTATAGAGCCAAGCAAAGCCCCCTTTAGATGCCAGTAAATCAGGGTTCCCACAACACCCTCGTTAAGTTCTATTAATGTGCTTATGTGGCTGAGAGAATTCAGGGAACAGGTTTACCAGCTTGTTATAAAGGATATTACAAGGCACACAAGTGAAGAGAGGCATAGGGAGAGCTAGAGAGAAGGGGCACAGAGCTCCAACTCCTTGTCTGGCCACACCAGCCACCAGGAGCCTCTGCGTACTCAGTTGTCCTGAAGCTCTCTGAACCCATGCTTTGGGAGATTGGTGGAGACTTTGTTACATATATGTGATTATTAACATCCTTGACCATTGGTGATCAACTTAACCTTCAGCCCCTCTCTCCTCCCTAGAGGTTGAGGGGGTCAGATCACCCTCCCCAATCCTGCCTTGGTGCCACCATCTTGAAACTACCTTGTTGTTATTAGATGCCATTGACATCAGACATCAGATGGGTGTCCAACTGATAGTGACCCTATGTACAACAGGCAAAACAGTATTGTCAGTGCTTCTCTGCTATCCATAGGGTTTTCAATGGCTGATTCATTTCTGGGAGTGGGTTGCTGGGTCCTTCTCCCAAGCCTACAGCACCTGGTGTTCCCAGGCGGTCTCCCATCCAAGGACTAACCAGGTCCGACCCTAATTAGCTTCTGAGATCTGATGGGATTGGACACCATAGTGGTAGTGCTGCAGGCTGAAACTCCCTAGGGGCTGCCAATCCTTAGCATACCAAGAGATGCATCATTTTGAAGGTCCCAAGGATTTTAGCAGTCATATGCCAAAAAATGGGTTCAGGACAAAGATCAAATATGTATTCACGCCGGGCATGGTGGTGCACACCTGTAATCCCAGCGGCTCGGGAGGCGGAGGTAGGAGGATTGCAAGTGTGAGACCAGAGGCAGTCTGTGTAACTTAGCAAGACCCTGTCTCAAAAAGTAAAAAAAAAAAAAAGAAAGAAAGAAAAAAGAGAAAGGGCTGGGGGTGCCATGTTCAGTGGTCCAGCACTTGCAAAGCATACAAGCATGAGGCCCTGGGTTCAACCCCCAGTACTGCAAAAAAAAAAAAAAAGTATTCACAATATCAGTCTCTTCTTGTTGCCACCCATGGATGTCTCAGAGACCATGAGATCCTGAAGAATCCTGGCATCCTAAGGTGTCCTGACCTTGAGATGGTCGTGAGAAAGCTTGTGGAATTGTCAGCTGCAGGCAGTGGTTGGACAATGGGCTTTGTCACTGCCGAGGTAACTGTTTGAATCTTGCCTCTGTCTCTTACCTTCTCTGTAACCTTGACCTAATTTCTTAACTTTCTTCTATTCTCATTTCCTCACAATTCCACAGTAATGTATGCCTTTCTGAGTTGTTATGAGGATTAAGCAAAATCATATCATGGCATCTTTGGCACCATGCCTGGTTCGTAGTAATTCTCAGTGGATGTTAGAAGTAGCTTTGGTTATGTCCCTGGAAAGTGTGAAGACTGCAGCAGATATGGAAGCTTCCAGCATGGGAGGATGTCAGACATCTGAAAATAAAAGTGACGTGGCCGGGGGAGCCCAGGCTTTACTCCATCCCTGAGCATCACAGCTAAACTCAGTGTATGGCCACAAACTACACATTCACCTTGGCCTGAAGATCCCGGTGAAGTTAAATGAGAAGGTGACTGTCCTCCTCCAGCATGCTGTGGCAGAAGGAAGGACGCCCAGGCTGAGCATTCAAGAACCTGCCCATACACCTTCACTGGGACACCAGAAGTTGATAAGCTGGGCAGGAGCAATGGTCAACAAGACAGGCTTTCGGCTCTCAGAGGGCAGGACTTGCTCCCTCCTCTGCATGAGACATGCTTCGCCTCTTTGCACAAGTGGGTCAGATAGCAAGGGGCCAACCAGACCAAGGGAGCTGCCAGGAAGGAAGGAGAAAGTCCACAGCAGTGTGAGACCAAGCTCTGAGATATACAAATTCCATTTTAAATAACTTCTCATTTACTGGGGGATGAAATGGGAAGGAGGAATTTATGAAGCAGGTGAAAATAGATAATTATGCCTTATAAAATTGCTGTCTGTGAAAAACCATGCAGAAGGACTGGTGTGAAAATAATTACCTTGTTACATTTCTGACCACAAAACCCCTTTCCCTGTCACCCACATGGGAGAAATTTTGATGGCTCCCAGGAGCAACCGAGAGCTTGCTTGGTTTCTTTTATTTCTCCTTCAAATGCTGTGTGTGTCCCTTGGCAGTTTGAGTCATAGAAATGGAAAGAACAAAGGGCTCCAAGGTCACTGTGTCCCCTGTGCCCCCTTGTATCCCCTCAGAAGGCACAATGATGGCCAGCCCTCTGGGGTCCCCCTGGAGGCCATCCCTGGCCTCCTTCCTGACTCACACAGAGAGGCCAGGAAGCCTCGTGGCAAGAACAGCAGCTTTGAGTTTGGCCCCCAGTGGTGTTCCCTGGGGCAGCTTAGGTAGACCATTTGTTGCTACTGTTGTTGTTTTTCCTAGTACTTTGGAGTTGAACCCAGGGCCTTGCACATACTTTGTAAGTGCTCCACAACCGTGTTACACTCAGTCCATTTTTAAATTTTTTATGTTGAGATGAAGTCTTGCTGAGTTAAGCAGGCTCTGGGCTCTGGCCTCTGGCCTCCAACCTGCGATCCTCCTGCCTCCACCTCCCAAGTTGCCCTGGGATACAGGCATGCGTCACTGTGCCCAGCCTCAGTAGCCCTGTTGAACATGAGCTTCCTCACTGACGGACTGGAGATAGTGGGCAAAGCAAAGCCTGGGACGAAAACTCAGGTCTGCCTGACACCAAGGCCACAGCCTGATGCGAGCTGAAATTTGGGAGTTCCTAAGTGGCCTTGTGGGCTGTGAGGGCAATAACTGTGATTTGCTGTTATTCTCACACTCAGAGAGTAAGAAGCCTCTCTCTCCTCTCTCACCCCTTTCTCTTCTACAAGTTCATGGTTCATCTTTTAAGGGGCTGGCAGCTGTTCCCCGCTGTCATCCCCATCCCCACAGGGAGCAGGGTGCCCCCTGCAGCACAGGGGCCATGCCTCGTGGACAGACTGCCCACGCTCCTGAGCATTCCCGGTGCCCTGGCCCTGGTATCCCAGGATGCAAAGGAGAAACCAGAGTGCAAAGTAGGCCTTCGATGACATGCGCATAAGAACTCTACAGGTGCTCTCTGCAGCTGGTCTGATGGCCGTCAGGGCGCTGTGAAGTTTATAAGGACATTCGCTCAGAAGCCTTCTCCTGCTGGTCTTGGGAGTTGACCATGCTGGGTGTTGTTCAATCAGACCGACAATGGTGGCTTCCTTTTGACCAGTGGGCTTTTGTTGTGTTTATTTGTTTTGTTTTGTTTTTCAGTATTGAGGGGGTTGAACCCAGAGCCTCCTGCATACTAAGCAAGTGAGCTACATGGACCTGCACGCCCTTGCCCACATTCTTTATTTTTTATCTTAAAACAGGGTCTCACTGAATTGTGTGGTGCAGGCTGTCTCTGGCCTTGCATCTGCGATCCTCCTGCCTCAGCCTCCTGACTTGCTGGGATTACAGGGGTTCTGCAGCACACACAGCTAGACCAGTGGTTATTTTTTCATGCAATCACTCAATAATCAGCCTCACGTCATCTGGGAACCTAGTAGACATACAGATTCCCAGCCCCTCCCTAGACCAGCTGAGTGACAAACTCTGGGGGTAGAGCCCAGGCAGCAGGGTTTTAATAAACCCTGTAGGTGGATCTGGAGGCAGCTAAAGTTTGAGAACACTTTCCAACACTGCACCATGCACACAGTCTTTTTATGTTTGAGCCCATTGTTGCAGCCACTAGGTTTTTTCTTATTCTGAGTCATGCTGCTTCAGCAAAAGGAGGTCCCAGGGGCTTTACTCTATTCCTATCACTAAAGGTGACTCTACTTTGAGGAAGCAACTCTTCCCCAATCACCTACAACATACAGAAGTAGCTGGGGCTGGGAACAATGATGGGTGAGAAAAGAAAATGGAAATAGGGGCCAGGGGGACCACAGCCTGGCAAGAGTGGACTTAGAGAGGGCTGAGGGAGAAACTGAGGGAGAAGCAAAGTGACTAGTAGTCATTGTCCCCCTGAACTCAGATGGACATGGGTAGTGATGGGCCTCACAACTTACTGGTTCCCCAAGCCCACCTGCCAGGAAATCAGGCCAGGAGGCAGCCTCTGAGGTTGCCTCTGCAGGGAAGGCCTCTTCGGGCTAGTGGGGCAGGAAAGTGCCTCAGTAACAAGCACTCGCCTGGGTCAGGAATCCAGCATTATAAATTGGGGACTACCTGCTTCTCCCTATGCTCCACTTTGGGGATGATTTTAAATACTTTTCAAAAGCATACCTTTTCCTAAGTGTTTGCCTCTGTTTAGCTAGGCTTGCAACATATTAAAAGTAAGTTGCTGAGTTCGGGGTTAGCTTTACCTTTCTCTGGCCAGGGCTTCAGTTAAAGATATGCTCTGTGCCCCATTCTATACCAAGAGGGCTGGCTGATTGGATCCTGACTTGTGGATCCATGTTGCATGTAATAAAACATTATCTGTGTTTTCAGGGAGAAGTAGCCTGTGTTTTCCCCCAGGTGAAATCCAGACAAGGGTCAGAGAGCAACAAGAGTCAGGGCAAGCTGTCTCGTGGAGCCTGGATTGGGCTGATGCGCATGCTGGCTGGGCGGATGGTTTGCGAGCCTGGATGCTGGATGGAGGGAATGTGCTTCAGAGCTGAAAGCCATTTGTAACTGTCACTGCAGTTTCAAGAAGGGCCAGCATTGCCTGGATAAATGTGCGTTCACACTTCTGTAATCTACAATTTCTTTTCACAGTTGCTTGACCCAAGTGGGTTATGAGGAAGCCTTAGGAGGAACCATGGAGTCTAAGCTTTTAGCTAACAGCCAGGGACCCTGCTGACTTTCTGTTCCTGCCTTTCACTGTCAGAGCATTTGGAGTCACAAGTTGTTCACATCTGGAGCAGCCTATCGGTGCTGCCACCACAACACCTCCCCAACATCAGCCTTCCCTCTCCAGCAACCCTGAGAGGTGACTGCCTGTTTGTGCTGCTCTGAGTATTTGGGATGAGGTTCAGTGCAGGTACTTGTAGGATGGCTGCATTGCATTGCTAGCAGACGTCAGCCATCATCGAAGGAGATATCTTCTGGGCTTTGCATCGGCCACTCCTTTTCCCACTCTTTGCCATTGATTGGCTATTGGTTGGCCACTGAGGGCCAATACTCAGCAAGCCAGTGTTTCCATGTTTAAGGACAACTTTCTCACCCTTCCTTAATCAGCGCCTGTAGGCAGAACATCTGTTATTTTACTTGTCCCCAAAGTGCCTACACCTGCAGCAACAGCCCTGTGGCATCCAATCCCATCAGATCTTGGAAGCTAAGCAGGGTTGAACCTGGTTAGTGCTTGGATGAGAGACCACCTGGGAACACCAGGTGCTGTAAGTTTGGGAGATGGACCCAGGAACCCACTCCCAAAAATCAATCCACCATTGAAAGCCCTATGAACAGCAGAGAAGTACTAACAATAGTGTTTCGCCTGTTGTACATAGGGTTGCTATGAGTCAGATACCGACTGGACAACACCTAACAACAACAAAAAAGTGCCTACAGCTGTACCACTGTGGCGTTGGATCCCATCGGATCTTGGAAGCTAAGCAGGGTCAGGCCTGGTCAGTATGTGGATGGGAGACCACCTGGGAACACCAGGTGCTGTAGGCTTGGGAGAAGGACCTGGCAACCTGCTCCCAGAAATCAATCCCCATTGAAAACCCTATGAATAGCAGAGAAGCACTGACAATACTGTTTTGCCTGTTGTACATAGGGTTGCTATGAGTTGGCTACCGACTCCATGGTACCAAACAACAACAACAAAGTGCCTGATTTTCTGAAGGCTCCTCCTTACCACCACCACAGCCACTCTGGCTAGCCTTTTCTGAATTACTCAAATATATCATTAAAACTCTTGAAATATGGCATCCAGAATAAAATTTGTGACCCTTCAGAGCAGAAGAATTCAGTGGACAAATGATGGATTTTCTCCCATGATTGGGACACTGCCAATGGCTTATTTTGTTTGCAACCCCTGACACCATGTCATCCTACCAAACTTGCCAGCCACTAACCAGCCAAAGTCTTCATTTGTCCCATCAGGAAATGCTGCCCACATGGTGGGTCTCCCCTAACGTTTCTGGTAAATGTGACATCAGAAATTTTATGCTGGGAATTTAGGCACTGCTCACTCATGTGTGGATCATTCTGAAAAGTGATTTTTATCATCTTTTATCATTTTAAGTGAGCAGCATTAGTGTAGCAGTTAAGAATACAGGCTCTGGAGCCTATGCCCAGGTTCAAGTCCTGCTCTGCCACTAGCCAGCTATATGGGACAAGTAATAAGGGTTCTCTGTATCCCCTCTTTCCTCACCCATAAAATGGGGGATAATACTGGTGTCCATTTCACTGTATTGTCTTAGGAATTAAATGCAATAATACTATTTAGAACAGCATTGTTGTGCAGAACATTTAATAAAAATGAGCAATTTTATTTTATTACTATGATCAGAGTTGCCCATTCCACTTGTGTGCCATATTCAAAGCAGCTAAAATCTAAACCCTGGCATTACCATTTTTTTAATGTTATTTCCTTTTATACACAAATATTTGTGTAGTTTTTTTCAGTTACCTTCATGGAAATCTAGATGTGCTCTCTACATTTTTTTTCTCTGCAGGGCCAATGTAAGAACCCTGAGCTGTAGCTGCCATTAAGTTCTAGGCTTTTAGAAAAAGAAAGAGTGCCACAGGCCTGGCTCACACCAGAGAACACCTGCTGGTCTTTGTTGTTCATTCATTCATTCTGGGGCTCCCAAACACTGGTTTAATTTTGAAGTTCTGGAGGGAGGGGGTTGAAGTAAACTTACCCATTTAATCTACTCTTTTATCTGTTTTAAAAAATAAAAAAAAAACTGTTCATCCCATGCCTTTAGGATCTTTTTTTTGACAGGCAATGGCCATGAGATCAAATGTGTAGATCCTGGTCCCAGGACGGACCCATCAGGGATGAGCACTGGAGCTCAATGGCAGCTGCAGCTTAAGAGTCTTAAACTTTCCTTGCCCTACATCTCTACCTCAAAGGAGAGGACAGTCCAGCAAGGGTTCTGCCTCTTCTGTCCTCTGCGGGATGCACCCCTGCCCCAGAGTGGAGGATACTTTGCTCTGCACACTGTGAATAGTCTGTGCTGGTAACACAGGGGTCTTACTTGTTCCCTGGACTGGAAGCTCTTTAATGTGCTGATCACATTTTTTTTTTTTGCCCACTTTCTGACCTTATACAATACATACCCGACCCAACTGAGTGGTAAGAGCCCTGCTGTTGGGATGAGGTAGACCAGGGTTGACACTTGGCTCCACCTTCCTTCCTGGCCGAATAGTCTTGGATAGGTTACCAAACCTCTCCAGATCTCTGCTTAGGTAGCAAAAACTGAAGATATTGTTTATTATCGTGCCTAGTGGGGAATACATGTAAAATACCTAATTCAACATCAGCCATATGCAGAATGTCCAACAAATTATTGTCTTTGTTTTGTTTGTTATAATAGCTAAGAGGTGAGCCCTGGGTCTCTAAATTACATAATCCAGAATAAGAAAATAATAAATGTGTAGGAGGACATGGGCATTTAGATCAAAAGCTTCTGTAGAGTCATCCTAGGCTTGCTGAATTCTGATACCATTATTCCCCCATCCCTTTCTCTTGCCATTACAAATCTATGTACAAACTGCATATACCATCTTGGTCCCCAGCTCTTCACAGGTAGTCCCCAGGTGGCCTCTTAGTTCCACCATCTCCCTCTCTCATCCATGAAGGCCCCCCTGCAGAGCCTGATCCAATTCAGCCAAACACCAAGCCCGAATTTCATAGTGGAATCTGGAATGTAGTTCATTTCTAGGCCTCACACCAGTGCCCACCTGGTGGTAAATTTTCAAGGTCACCAGTCAGACTTGGAATTCATATGGGCCCAATGCAACCTCTGTTCCTTACCACTGACCCTGCTTGGGATCCAGGTTCAAAGTCTCCCCTCACCTCTGTTATACTAGGCCCCTGGCTCCATATCCAGCTTTCTTTAGAATTTTTCTTTTTTCTTTTCTTTTTTTTTTTTTTTTTTTTTTTTTTTTTTTTTTTTTTTTTTTTTTTTTGTGGTACTGGGGGTTGAACCCAGGGCCTCGCGCCTGCATGTTCTGCAAGTGCTGGACCACTGAGCTGCACCTCAGCCTATTTTTTTTACTTTTTGAGACAGGGTCTCGCTAAATTACGCAGACTGCCTGTGGTCTCGAACTTGCGATCCTCCCGCCTCCGCCTCCCAGGCCACTGGGATTACAGGCGTGCGCCACCACGCCCGGCCCTTTAGAATTTTTCTTAAAGTCTGTCCTAACATTTGAACCTTTAGCCTTACCACTTCCTGGAACCAGTGCATTTCTATCTTTCTTTAGAGGATTCCCCACCCTCTTTCATTCCCTGACACTCCAGCTGCCATATTGGAAACATGGTACCATCCAGTCCTTTCCAAAACCAGGACTGTAACCTCTCACGTTCACTAGGCTGGTAACCCGTGGGGTTGCTGCATGCAGGCTACAACCAGAGACTCACAGGCATCTCTGAAGGCTTCATGTGAGTATGACAAAGACAAGGAACCCCAATCTTTTCAACTTTTATCAGGGAGTTAGAGGAAATCCACTTCAATTTACTGTGGAATAGATTTCGAATATTGTCCAAAGAAAACAAAGGTTACTGAATAATGAGTGATCTCCCCATAACTAGAGGTGTACAAAAGGCTGTTGGTGAGGCCTGCCAAGAAGGTTTCTGAATCATATGTGAGGTTGGGTGAAGTGGACAGAAATGGGTTGCATGGTCAATTTGGGGCATGTCCTTGCTTTCTGGATTAAATTTGGCATAGGACAGCCATTGTTTTTCAGTGATTTATTTTGAAACTGTCTGTCTAGTCTCTGCAGCAGGTTTCCACACCATTGACTAGAAAGTGCCAAGTCTGAGCTGCACATCTGAGAACTGTCATTACATGAGATTGGATGTGGGCTTGAATCCCCACTTCCCAATGTGTATATCATCAGTGATGACTTTGAAGTCAACCTGTGGAAAGTCCAGATTCCTCCAGCCTGTGCCAGAGATCATTTGTGCCCCACTCAATAAACAGTGCTCTGGTGCTGAAGCCACATAAAGAAGGGGGACTTGTCTCACAGAGGGTAAAGTGTAGAGAGTCAGAGGCCAATTGAACACAACAGTACTCGGTCCTTTCTCCTCATTATGAAGAGTAGGCAGTCTGGGTAACAGAAGTAATGGTCTGTTGGGCTTAGACTTGCAGAAGATTCCCAAGAGTTCCTTTTGAGCAGTTCTTCTGGGCTACCTCTGATCTCTGCTCCCCTTTCCTGCCACAAAAAGGATGCTCAATCATATGGTCTGGACCGAACTTCCGTGGTAGCTGTGTGGCAAGATGAGGCTTAATGCAGGTGGGCTCGGATGGGCCAGATGTACCCAGAAGGTGAGTGGGTGGCTGAGGAGAAATGAAGGTCAGTGGTGAATGGGAAACCATGGTCCCTGCCAGCTTTCACAGTACCCAATGAGCATGCTGCCAAGCCACTTAGTTCCCACAAGGAAGGTGCTGTCCACCAGCCAGCAGAGGGGAACAGAGCACTAGGGGAGAACTCCTTCTCCTGTAAGTGAAGGGCAGCTTTGTGCCCACATCCAGGACAAGGCTTGTATGCTGCTCTGTGAGTTAGCTATGCCGATGCCTGCATGCCTCTGCCTAGGACAGGCTGGGCAGCACCAAGGCCTCTGGGGCAGGGCCCTCATCAGAGGGCACCAGCACTGTGCTATGGGCCCTGGCTTTGTATCAGGTTGTTGTTGTTGTTAGGTGCTGTCAAGTCATGTCCGACTCATAGTGACCCTCATAGGGTTTTCAATGGCAGATTATTTCGGGATTGCCTTGGGAGTGGGTTGCCACGTCCTTCTCCCATTTTTGCAGTGCTGGGAATCGAACTTGGGACCTCAGAGACTGCAGAGCAGCGCTCTACCAACTGAGCTAAATCCCAGCCCTTGTATCAGGTAGCAACAGCTAATTGGATTGAGAACATAAGCATATGCCCCTGACAATAACAGCTGCGATTTTTTCAAGTGTCACTACATTTGGGGGCACTGTGATAAACCCCCAACATGGCTATTTGTCAGTTAATCTCATAAAGCATAAAACAGATAATACTGTTATTCCCAATTTATAGTCAAGAAAACAGAGGGCTAAGCCAATTGCCCGAGCCCACATGGGCAAGTAGGTGAGACAGCCTGAACACCCTCCCTGCCCTGACCCAGGTCAGGCTATAGATCTTTACCCTCACCACCAGCCTTCCTCCCTCAGGAAGGAGGATCACTGCCTCTGAGGTGACCTGGCACCAAATTCATGGTGACACCCCAGCTGAGGTGAGAAAGGATGCATTTCACTGGTTAGGGTTTGTCACGTTTTCTGTGCAACATGGCCAGGGAAGGTATCTTCTCTGACACTGGAGAGAGAAGATAATTAAAGTAGGGATACACCAACAATCCCTGCTGGGTTCTGCTGCCCTTCAGAGTGGTCATTCAGACTGATCCCACTTTTCATTAATATAAACAATAGTGTTGCTGTTGGGTGCCATTGAGTCACATCTGACTCACAGCAATCCTACGTACAGCAGGACGAAACACTACCCCACACCATGCCATGCATGTGATCTTTTTATGTTTGAGCCCAATGTTGCAGATGCAGTGTTTCTTCTCATTTTGCATTGTGCCACATCACCAGAATGAGATCCCAGGGGCTTTACTCCAGTCTTGTCATTAAGGTCAACTCTACTTTGAGGAGGCAACACTTCCTGGTCACCTCTTGAATGCCTTCCAGCCTGGGGGGCTCATTTTTGGAACAGTGTTTCTCAGCTATTTGTAGGATTTTCTTTCTTTCTTTCTTTCTTTCTTTCTTTCTTTCTCTTTCTTTCTTTCTTTCTTTCGGTACTGGGGGTTGAACCCAGGACTTTGCTCTTGCATGCTCTGCAAGTGGTGGACCACTGAGCTGCACCCCCAGCCCATCTTTTTACTTTTTGAGACAGGGTCTTGCTAAGTTACACAGGCTGCCTCTGGTCTCAAACTTGCAATCCTCTTCCCTCTGCCTCCCAAGCTACAGGCATGCGCCACCGTGCCCAGCTATCCTAGGGTTTTCAATGGCTAATCATTCCAGAAGTGGGCTGCCAGGTCCTTCTCCCCAGTATGTCTTAGTCTGGAAGTTCAGCTAAAACCTGTCCACCATGGATGGCCCTGCTGGTGTCTGAGCTACTGGTGGCATAGCTCTCAGCATCACAATAACACCCAAGCTCCTATAGCTTGACAACCTGACAAACACGTGGGATAAACAATAATTGTTGTTGTTGTTGTTAGGTGCCTTCAAGTCA